>JAHFZB010001297.1:0-12518 GCA_036884735.1 Huso huso | reverse complement strand
ATACCCTCTAGATGAACACATGAAGAAAACCTTTAGAATTACCACAATACCTCTCGATGAACACAAGAAAACCTTTAGAATTACCACAATACCTCTCGATGAACGCAAGAAAACCTTTAGAATTACCACAATACCTCTAGATGAACACAAGAAAACCTTTAGAATTACCCCAATACCTCTAGATGAACGCAAGAAAACCTTTAGAATTACCACAATACCTCTAGATGAACACAAAGAAAACCTTTAGAATTACCCCAATACCTCTTGATGAACGCAAGAAAACCTTTAGAATTACCCCAATACCTCTAGATGAACACAAGAAAACCTTTTAGAATTACCACAATACCTCTAGATGAACACAAGAAACCTTTTTAGAATTACCCCAATACCTCTCGATGAACGCAAGAAAACCTTTAGAATTACCCCAATACCTCTAGATGAACACAAGAAAACCTTTAGAATTACCCCCAATACCTCTCGATGAACGCAAGAAAACCTTTAGAATTACCCCCATACCTCTCGATGAACACAAGAAAACCTTTAGAATTACCACAATACCTCTCGATGAACACAAGAAAACCTTTAGAATTACCACAATACCTCTCGATGAACATGAGAAAACCAGCTTTAGAATTACCCCCAATACCTCTAGATGAACACAAGAAAACCTTTAGAATTACCCCAATACCTCTAGATGAACACAAGAAAACCTTTAGAATTACCACAATACCTCTCGATGAACGCAAGAAAACCTTTAGAATTACCACAATACCTCTAGATGAACACAAGAAAACCTTTAGAATTACCCCAATACCTCTAGATGAACGCAAGAAAAACTTTAGAATTACCCAATACCTCTAGATGAACATAAGAAAACCTTTAGAATTACCACAATACCCTCTCGATGAAAATTTAAGAAAACCTTTTTAGAATTACCACAATACCTCTCCGAATGATAAGATGAAAACCTTTAAATTACCACCAATACCTCTCGATGAACATGAAAACCTTTAGAATTACCCCAATACCTCTAGATGAAAGCAAGAAAACCTTTAGAATTACCCCAATACCTCTGGATGAACACAATACAGAAAACCTTTAGAATTACCCCAATACCTCTAGATGAAACGCAAGAAAACCTTTAGAAATTACCCCAATACCTCTCGATGAACATGAAAAACCTTTAGAATTACCCCAATACCTCTAGATGAACACAAGAAAACCTTTAGAATTACCCCCCAATACCTCTGGATGAACATGAGAAACCTTTAGAATTACCACAATACCTCTCGATGAACGAAGAAAACCTTTAGAATTACCACAATACCTCTCGATGAACATGAAAACCTTTAGAATTACCAAATACCTCTAGATGAACCTAAAAGAAAACCTTTAGAATTACCACAATACCTCTAGATGAACGGCATGAAAAACCTTTAGACCACAATACCTCTCGATGAACACAAGAAAACCTTTAGAATTACCCCAATACCTCTAGATGAACGAGAAAACCTTTAGAATTACCCCCAATACCTCTAGATGAGCATAGAAAACCCCTTTTAGAATTACCACAATACCTCTCGATGAACGCAAAGAAAACCTTTAGAATTACCCCAATACCTCTAGATGAACACAAGAAAACCTTTAGAATTACCCCAATACCTCTCGATGAACACAAGAAAACCTTTAGAATTACCCCCAATACCTCTCGATGAACACAAGAAAACCTTTAGAATTACCCCAATACCTCTAGATGAACACAAGAAAACCTTTAGAATTACCACAATACCTCTCCTTTAGATGAACCTCGGCATAGAAAACCTTTAGAATTACCCCAATACCTCTAGATGAACGCAAGAAAACTTTTTAGAAATTACCAATGCCACTCTCGATGAAGAAAACATGAAAACCTTTTAGAATTACCCCAGAATTTAGATGAACGAAGAAAACCTTTAGAATTACCTCTCTAGATGAACGTAAGAAAACCTTTAGAATTACTATGAACGCAAGAAAACCTAAATTACTCTGGATGAACGCAAGAAAACCTTTAGAATTACCCCAATACCTCTAGATGAACGCAGAAGAAAACCTTTAGAATTACCCCAATACCTCCTAGATGAACACAAGAAAACCTTTAGAATTACCCCAATACCTCTCGATGAACACAAGAAAACCTTTAGAATTACCAAACACCTCTCGATGAACGTAAGAAAACCTTTAGAATTACCAAATACCTCTAGATAAACAAGAAACCTTTAGAAAACCTTTGAGAAAACCTTTTTAATTTTTCAATACCTCTAGATGAACCAAGAAAACCTTTAGAATTACCCCCAATACTCGATGAACACAAGAAAACCTTTAGAAGATGAACACAAGAAAACTTTAGAATTACCCTCTAGATGAACACAAGAAACCTTTAGAATTACCCCAGATGAACAAGAAACCCTTTAGACCTTAAGAAAGAAAAAACCTTTAGAATTACTGCAATACCTCTAGATGAACACAAGAAAACCTTTAGAATTACCCCAATTAGATGAACCAAGAAAACCTCTCGATGAACATGAAGAAAACCTTTTAGAATTACAATGCCTCTCGATGAACCAAGAAAACCTTTTTAATTACCCCAATACCTCTCGATGAACACAAGAAAACCTTTAGAATTACCCCAATGCCTCTCGATGAACGCAAGAAAACCTTTTTAGAATTACCACCCCAATACCTCTCGATGAACACAAGAAAACCTTTAGAATTACCAAATACCTCTAGATGAACGCAAGAAAACCTTTAGAATTACCCCAATTAGAATTACCTCTCGATGAACGCAAGAAAACCTTTAATTACCCCCAATGCCTCTAGATGAATGCAAGAAAACCTTAGAATTACCCCAATGCCTCTCGATGAACGCAAGAAAACCTTTAGAATTACCACAATAATTTGATGAACGCCCCAAATTACCTCTACCTCGATGAACACAAGAAAACCTTTTAGAATTACCCCAATACCTCTAGATGAACACAAGAAAACCTTAGAATTACCACAATACCTCTCTCATGAACGCAAGAAAAACCTTTAGAATTACCCCAATACCTCTGGATGAACGAAGAAAACCTTTAATTACCACAATACCTCTCCTCAATTAGAAATACCTCTCGATGAAGAAAACCTTAGAATTACCCCAATACCTCTAGATGAACACAAGAAAACCTTTAGAATTACCACAATACCTCTCGAAAACCTGAATTACACAAGAAAAACCTTTAGAATTACCCCAATACCTCTTAGAATTACCCCAATACCGTGAGCGCAAGAAACCTTTAGAATTACCACAATACCTCTCGATGAACACAAGAAAACCTTTAGAATTACCCCAATACCTCTAGATGAACACAAGAAAACCTTTAGAATTACCACAATACCTCTAGATGAATGCAAGAAAACCTTTAGAATTACCACAATACCTCTAGATGAACACAAGAAAACCTTTAGAATTACCACAATACCTCTCGATGAACACAAGAAAACCTTTAGAATTACCACAATACCTCTCGATGAACACAAGAAAACCTTTAGAATTACCCCCAATACCTCTCAGATGAACACAAGAAAACCTTTTTAGAATTACCCCAACACCTCTAGATGAACACAAGAAAACCTTTAGAATTACCCCCCAGCCTCTAAGATGAACACAAAAAACCTTTAGAATTACCACAATACCTCTCGATGAACACAAGAAAACCTTTAGAATTACCACAATACCTCTAGATGAACACAAGAAAACCTTTAGAATTACCCCCAATACCTCTCGATGAACGCAAGAAAACTTTTAAGAATTACCCCAATACCTCTAGATGAACACAAGAAAACCTTTTTAGAATTACCCCATACCTCCTCGATGAACACAAGAAAACCTTTAGAATTACCACCCAGCACCTCTGGATGGACACAAGAAACCAGCTAGAATTACCCCCAATACCTCTAGATGAACACAAGAAAACCTTTTTGAGAATTACCCCCAATACCTCGATGAACACAAGAAAACCTTTTAGAATTACCAAATACCTCTGGATGAACGCAGAAAACCTTTTTACCAATTACCCCTTTTTAGAATACCTCTCGATGAACACAAGAAAACCTTTAGAATTACCACAATGCCTCTAGATGAACACAAGAAAAATACCTAGAGGAACACAAGAAACCTTTAGAATTACCCCAATACCTCTCTGATGAACACAAGAAAACCTTTAGAATTACCACAATACCTCCTAGATGAACACAAGAAAACCTTTAGAATTACCCCAATACCTCTCGATGAACGCAAGAAAACCTTTAGAATTACCAATAATGTATTCCAAATACCTCTCGATGAATGACAAGAAAACCTTTAGAATTACCCCAATACCTCTCAGTGAACACAGATGAAAACCTTTTAGAATTACCCCCAATACCTCTCGATGAACACAAGAAAACCTTTAGAATTACCCCCAATACCTCTAGATGAACACAAGAAAACCTTTTAGAATTGCAATACCTCTAGATGAACAAAAGAAAACCTTTAGAATTACCCCCAATACTTGACAGATGAACACAAGAAAACCTTTAGAATTACCCCCAACACCTCTAGATGAACACAAGAAAACCTTTAGAATTACCCCAATACCTCTCTCGATGAACACAAGAAAACCTTTAGAATTACCCCAATACCTCTCGATGAACACAAGAAAACCTTTAGAATTACCACAATACCTCTCAGATGAACACAAGAAAACCTTTAGAATTACCCCCAATACCTCTCGATGAACACAAGAAAAGAATTACCTTTAGAACGGAAAAACTTAGAATTACCCTCAATACCTCTAGATGAATTACCACAATACCAAAACTAAGAAAACCTTACCATTGTACGAATACCTCTCGATGAACACAAGAAAACCTTTAGAATTACCACTCGATGAATACCTCTTTAGATGAACACAAGAAAAAACCTTTTAGAATTACCACAATACCTCTAGATGAACATGAAAACCTTTAGAATTACCACAATACCTCTAGATGAACGCAAGAAAACCTTTAGAATTACCACAATACCTCTAGATGAACACAAGAAAACCTTTAGAATTACCCCAATACCTCTAGATGAACACAAGAAAACCTTTAGAATTACCACAATACCTCTAGATGAATGAAAGAAAACCTTTAGAATTACCACAATACCTCTAGATGAACACAAAAAAACCTTTAGATGACCACAATTACCCCAATACTCGATGAACACAAGAAAACCTTTAGAATTACCACAATACCTCTAGATGAACGCAAGAAAACCTTTAGAATTACCCCAATACCTCTAGATGAACACAAGAAAACCTTAGAATTATTACCACAATACCTCTAGATGAACGTGAAAACCTTTAGAATTACTGTAATACCTCTCGAAAAAGAAACCTTTAGAATTACCCCAATACCTCTAGATGAACACAAGAAAAACCTTTAGAATTACCACAATACCTCTGGATGAACACAAGAAAACCTTTAGAATTACCCCAATGCCTCCTTATGAACGCAAGAAAACCTTTAGAATTACCCCAATACCCCCAATACCTTTAGAATCTAGATGAACGCAAGAAAAACCTTTAGAGGAACCAAGAAAACCTTTAGATACCCCCAATCCTAGATGAACGCAAGAAAACCTTTAGAATTACCCCAATACCTCTAGATGAACGCAAGAAAACTTTAGAATTTAATGCCTTTAGATGAACACAAGAAAACCAGAATTACCCCAATACCTTTAACTAATTTACCCCAATACCTCTAGATGAACACAAGAAAACCTTTAGAATTACCCCAATACCTCTCGATGAACGCAAGAAAACCAATACCTTAGAATTACCACAATACCTCTGAACGAAGGAACACAAGAAAAAGAAAACCTTTAGAATTACCACAATACCTCCTGAACACAAGATGAACGCAAGAAAACCTTTAGAATTACCAAGAAAACCAAATTACCAATAACTCCTCGATGAACACAAGAAAACCTTTAGAATTACCCCCAAAACCTTAGAATTACCCCAATACCTCCGATGAAAACCTTAGAATTACCCCAATAATTTAGATGAACACAAGAAAACCTTTAGAATTACCCCAATACCTCTCCACAATCCTCTCGATGAACACAAGAAAACCTTTAGAATTACCCCAATACCTGATGAACGCAAGAAAACCTTTAGAATTACCCCAATACCTCTCGAACAAGAAAAACCTTTAGAATTACCACAATACCTAGAGGAACACAAGAAAACCTTTAGAATTACCCCAATACCTCGATGAACGCAAGAAAACCTTTAGAATTACCCCAATACCTAGATGAACGAAGAAAAACCTTTAGAATTACCACAATACCTCTCGATGAACACAAGAAAAACCTTTAGAATTACCCCAATACCTCTAAGATGAACGCAAGAAACCTTTAGAATTACCCCAATACCTCTAGAAAACCTGAACGCAAGAAAACCTTTAGAATTACCACAATACCTCTCGATGAACATAAGAAAACCTTTTAGAATTACCCCAAAGAAACCTAGAATTACCCCAATCTCGATGAACACAAGAAAACCTTTAGAATTACCACAATACCTCTCGATGAACACAAATTAGAAAACCTTTAGAATTACCCCCAATACCCCCAATCTCGATGAACGAAGAAAAACCTTTTAGAATTACCCCCAATACCTCTAACAATACAAGAACAAAGAAAACCTTTAGAATTACCCCAATACCTCTAGATGAACACAAGAAAACCTTTAGAATTACCCCAATACCTCTAGATGAACACAAAAAAACCTTTAGAATTACCTTTAAGAAAACCTTTTTAGAATTACCCTAATACCTCTAGATGAACACAAGAAAACCTTTAGAATTACCCCAATACCTCTCGATGAACGCAAGAAAACCTTCCAAATTACCCCAATGCCTCTGAATGAACATAGAAAATTTTAAATTACCCCAATGCCTCTAGATGTGTACTGTAACAGTTATATACAATTATCTAGGAGGTATGCAGTTATCAGTGTATATACATTTGGTGTAACTGATGATTGCATGCAGTTAAGGAGATTTCTTTTTAATTATGTTTGTATTCTGGTTAACTGAAAAGTCGTGTTCCTTATTCTGGTTAAATGGGGTGTCATAGGATTCACTCTAGGGAAGAATGACTTGTTAAATCCTCTTGTGTAAAAGCCATGTGGTCCAGGTGTTTCTTGAACTTGTTATCTCTCTTGACTTGACAAACCCTCCTAATCTGGGAGGTTAATTGCAGGCAACTTTTTTCCAACCAATTTCTGCTCATATGCTGTTAGCCAACCTCTTTGACAGGAGGGCTCCACCTCCAAAGCTCCTGAGAAAATAAAAAATACGGTTCAGTTTGTAACAAATGTAATATGAAGAAACACAAATATCACTTTCGACAAATGAGGCCATAAGTAAGCTTCAATGTGAAGTGAGTTATCACGAATTTGGACAAAAGTGTATTTGATTTATTGAATTATATTGTTTTAGAATGTTTATTTTATTTTCTTTCCTGATAATGTTGTTGGAATGATTAATTTAAGCACACGTTATTGATGTATTGATTTATTTTGTTTTACGTTTTCATGCATACCTTTGTGTTACCTGTTCCTATGTAGCGTCACCGGTGTCCACCTTCCAGAAAATCACTGTTTGGATCATAGGTGTGGACAATAATTTAATCAGCTGTGCATTATAAAGAGGAGTAAAAAAAAGAGGATATAGAGAGACGCAATTGCAGAAAATGGGGTCCAGAAAATAAAGCGAGAAAAACAGAAAGTTAGAACAAGGCGGAACAGAAAGAAAAGAAAAGAAAAGGCAAGAAACAAGATAGGAGAAAAGCAGAACATGGGGATAGAGAAAAGAGAACAAAATATGAATATAAAGACTAGAAAGCAAGAGAGATCAGGTGTTGCAGGTAGCAGCACAGGGACGCAGTGTACTGAACGAGACTAAGAAATCGGGACTAAGGGGTTGAAGACGTCCAGCTGAGCGGCGTTGGCTGGAGAAAGTGGCACGAGCACTTCGAGAGAGCTGCCCAAGACGCCGGACTGGGAGTTGTGGGTCGTCATCCACCATGGTATTTTTGTTGTGGCGCGGTATGCTTAAACTGTAGTAAGAGTCACACACCACCTCATTTGAGCTATTATTACTTTTTTATTATAACTTATCAGCGGGTCTTTTCCCCTGTTCCCTGCCTCACATTACAGCCAGAATTAAACTGATGCAGGGCTGTATTTTACTGCTGCAAATGCTGTTAGATTATGCTTGGCTGCTACACTGAACAATGCTGCTAAATTGTATCTGCTGCTAAAAATTATATAGCGTTTCAGGATTATCTGTTGCTAAACTATAAAGCTGCTAGGTTGTATATGCTATTGGTTATATCTGTTACTAGATTATACAATGTATATATATATATATATATATATATATATATATATATATATATATATATATATATATATATATATATATATATATATATATATATTTATATTAATATATATTTATATTAATATATTAATCTGAATCTAGATATTATATATATATATATTATGTATATAGAGAGATATATGAGATATATATATATATGAATATATATAGATATAGATATATAGATATATAGATATAGAGATATAGATATAGATATAGATATAGATAGATATAGATATAGATATAGATATATATGTATAGATATAGATATATATAGATATAGATATATATAGATATGAATATATATATAGATATATATGAGATATAGATATATAGATATAGATATATATATATATATATAACCTAGATATATATCTATCTAGATAATATCTGTGTGTTAATATGGTTATAGATGTGTTTGTGATTAATTTTTAATTAGTAATTTGCTTAATAGTAATTTTCTGGTTTTATTATACTATTTTAATTTGTTGGATAAAGTAGGTGGATGAATTGAATGTCTTGAAGTGCACTGATCTTTTTGCTTTATTTTATCAGAGCCTGTGTAAATTGTGCAATATCTTATTTTTTAGATTGAGAGTGGAGAGCCCCAGCTCTATTTGCAGATTGAAGTTTCTCCTCCCATTCAACTGACTCTGAGGAAGGCTTGGTGTTATTAGTCTGTTGGCTTGTACTCAGTGGTGAGTGGTTACCCCTGTTTAAGGGAAAGGGATAATTGAGCAGTTTGAAATTTGGGGTGTAGTGGAGATTCCCGATCCCTACTGACAATCAGCCAGGAACAAGGTCTGCAATATTGAATAAGGACTGGTCATGCATTATTTTACTGTACTACTTTCCTGTTGAGTGATGAGGTGTGCTATATTAATGCCAAGTTTTGAAGTATTATCTGTTTTTAATAAAAGAATTGCATATTGCTTCTTGTCTGGATTCTTTGATGTGGGCTAGTTGCTGTCCCCCTTTGTTGATAATTGAACCTGTGTCAGTAGGGTGAAGGTAATTATAATAGAACAAGAATTCCCTTATTTCTTTAAACATAGCGTGGGGGTGGTCTGGCTATATATTTACTTAGAGTGCGACAACTGTTCCTAATGTAACAAGGATGCATGTACAGCACTATGATGCAGCTCTTTTAAATGGAGGGCATTTTCAGCAAGAACTGAACAAGGGAGTTGAGAATCCAGCCCGTTTCAATCACATGGTTTGAATGGAATGAGGAAGGCTTCATAGTCAGAGAGAAATGCAACTGTGCAACAACAGAACCAGGAACCTCTGAGATAGTGCAAACAACATGAAACAGTACCTCTACACAGAAAGGAGCGACATTCACAAGTCTTACTAATTGATTGTATTGTGTCAGAGACTGAGGCAGGGACAGAGCAGATAAGCCAGCTGAGAATGAGCAAGCTGCTGGATAGAGACCATGGCCAGGATTGAAAACCAAATTATTATTATCACGAGGCAGTAACTAGGCATGTTAGCACCCAGAGCAGGCAATCATTTTAAGCCCTGCCGCTCAGTTTTGTTCTATTTTTCTCTCTGTGTGACAGGGCTAGGCTCCTGCACATGAAAAGGGAGCAGAAACAAAGCCCTGCCCGTGAAATGCATGTCTTTTGTTTGTGTTCCTTTGTTTGTGGTTATTTTAGAAACGAGAAACCATCCACCTGTGTGTAGTTTTGTATTTGTGTTTTATAATTTTAGTTCTGTGGTTATAAATAGGCGGTGAAGCAGTATTTGTTGTATTAGTTTTAAAAATGCAATGGGACAAGTGTGTGGGCTAGTCATGGTTAGTCTCACATATAATTATCAAACTCAGTGCAGCTTGTGGCCGAGGGGCAATGGGATAATGTGGGATAATAGTATAAAAACTGCAGCTCTCCACGTTCCTGGTGGAGAGTAGGAGTGTGTTGAGCGAGGAATGGAATGGAATGAAATGGAAACTAAAATAACCCACTGTTGCTCTGTGTTTTTTAATAAGCTGGTGCGAATCTTTACTGCCTGTGTGTTTCTGAGGGTCCTGCACTCTGGCCTGGCGTCACCTCAGCCATTCCTGTCACATTCTCTCTCTCTCTCTTTCTTTTCTGGGAGTTAGGTGTTGGGATGCTATATTTCCTCGTGTTTTAGTTTGATTATTGTTATTTCTGAATCCCTCCTTTTTGAAGGGAACAGATAAGACTTAAAACAATAGGAACTTGTTAAAAGGTGTAACTGCAGAGGTTCTATTTCCCTGCCTTCTGATTATATTTCAATCCTTGCATTTTGTTACCAATAAATGATAATGAATTTATTTTACATATCACAATTCTTTGTTAGTCAAAGCTGGGGTTCCGTTTTTGACTCCACAGTACCAACTAAGACAGGAGTCTGATCAAGCTGATAATAGGAAGATTACATTGTGTTCTTTTCTAATCAAATTAAACTGTGAACAGTAATGGCTGGCATGTGTGGAATTTTAGCAGTGTGGCTGGAAATGATCCAATCTACTGTATGGTTCTTTTCCACATTAACCCTTACAAGAATCCTTTTATATCTCTATAGCTCCTCGGTATAACTAAACTTGCTACTTTCAATTTGGTACTGAATTTGGTACTACCTTTAGGATATTTTTAGGTACTGAATTCCTAGTACTACACTTTAGGATATTTTTAGGAGATTACTAGGTGTCATGAAAACACATCTAATAAATAATTGAAAGGTGTTCCTCTGGAAAGCTGCATGTTATTTCAGACAGACAGAGCAGCCAGGAGCAGCCGGTTGCAAGCAGCAAGCTCTGGGATACAAGCGCCAACCAATGCGGAGCTGACAGTCGTCACGTCCAAAACATTGAGAATACGCCCAACACAATGATCCTTTCGAGTGGCAATACATTTAAAGCTCTGATATCACCTTCCGTTAATCAGGTAATATCACTGCCCATAAACCAGGTAATATCATCTTCCATAAACCAGGTAATATCATCTTCCATAAACCAGGTAATCACTGCCCATAAACCAGTAATATCATCGTCCATAAACCAGGTAATGTCACTGCCCATAAACTGGAGTAATATCTGCCCATAAACCAGGTAATATCATCTTCCATAAACCAGGTAATATCTGCCCATCAGCCAGGTATATCTGCCCATAAAACCAGGTAATATCACTGCCCATAAACCAGGTAATATCATCTTCCATACACCAGGTAATATCATCTTCCATAAACCAGGTAATATCACTGCCCATAAACCAGGTAATATCACTGCCCATAAACCAGATAATATCATCTTCCATAAACCAGGTAATATCATCTTCCATAAACCAGGTAATATCACTGCCCATGACAAGGTAATATCATCTTCCATAAACCAGGTAATATCTGCCCATAAACCAGGTAATATCATCTTCCATAAACCAGGTAATATCTGCCCATAAACCAGGTAATATAATCTTCCATAAACAGGTAATATCATCTTCACCAAACCAGGTATCATCTTCCATAAACCAGGTAATATCATCTTCCATAAACCAGGTAATATCATCTTCCATAAACCAAGATAATATCACTGCCCATAAACAGGTAATATCACTGCCCATAAACCAATTAATATCCTTCCATAAACCAGGTAATATCATCTTCCATAAACCAGGTAATATCATCTTCCATAAAGCCAGGTAATATATCATCTTCCATAAACCAGGTAATATCATCTTCCATAAACCAGGTAATATCACTGCCCATAAACCAGGTAATATCATCTTCCATAAACCAGGTAATATCACTGCCCATAAACCGGGTAATATCTTCCGCAAACCGGGTAATATCTTGCTTATAAACCAGGTAATATCACTGCCCTAAAACCAGGTAATATCACTGCCCATAAACTGAGTAATATCTTTGTCTTCCGCCATCAGGTAATATCATCTTCCATAAACCAGGTAATATCAACTGCAAACCGGGTAATATCTATAGCCCATAAACCAGGTAATATCACTGCCCATAAACCAGGTAAACGTACGTAAGCCGCG
>JAHFZB010001296.1:0-12679 GCA_036884735.1 Huso huso | reverse complement strand
TGGTCGCTCGTGTGATTGTGTGGCCGGTCGCTCGTGTGATTGCGTGGCAGGTGGCTCTTCTGATTGTGTGGGTGGTCGCTCGTGTGATTGTGTTGCTGGTCGCTATTCTGATTGTGTGGCGGTTCGCTCTTGTGATTGTGTGGCTGGTCGCTCTTGTGATTGTGTGGCTGGTCGCTCGTGTGATTGTGTGGCTGGTCGCTCTTGTGATTGTGTGTCTGGTCGCTCGTGTGATTGTGTTGCTAGTCGCTCTCATGATTGTGTGGCTGGTCGCTCGTGTGATTGTGTGGCTGATCGCTCGTGTGATTGTGTGTCTGGTCGCTCTTTTGATTGTGTGGATGGTCGCACTTGTGATTGTGTATCTGGTCGGTCGTGTGATTGTGTAGCTGATCGCTCGTGTGATTGTGTGGCTGGTAGCTCTTGTGATTGTGTGGATGGTCGCTCTTGTGATTGTGTAGCTGGTCGCTCGTGTGATTGTTTTGCTAGTCGCTCGTGTGATTGTGTGGCTTGTCGCTTGTGTGATTGTGTGTCTGGTCGCTCTTGTGATTGTGTGGATGGTCGCACTTGTGATTGTGTAGCTGTTCGCTCATGTGATTGTGTGGCTGATCGCTCGTGTGATTGTGTGTCTGGTCGCTCTTTTGATTGTGTGGATGGTCGCACTTGTGATTGTGTATCTGGTCGGTCGTGTGATTGTGTAGCTGATCGCTCGTGTGATTGTGTGGCTGGTAGCTCTTGTGATTCTGTGGCTGGTCGCTCTTCTGATTGTGTGGCTGGTCGCTCTTGTGATGCTGCGGCTGGTCGCTCTTGTGATTGTGTGGCTAGTCGCTCTTCTGTGTGTGGCTGGTCACTCTGGTTATTGTGTGGCTGGTCGCTCTTGTGATTGCTTGGCTGGTCGCTCGTGTGATTGTGTGGCTGGTCGCTTGTGTGATTGTGTGGCTGGTCGCTCTCATGATTGTGTGGCTGGTCGCTCATGCGATTGTGTGGCTGGTCGCTCGTGTGATTGCGTTGCTGGTCGCTCGTGTGATTGTGTGGCTGGTCGATCATATAATTGTGTGGCAGGTGGCTCGTGTGATTGTTTGGCTGGTCGCTCGTGTGATTCCGTGACTGGTCGCTCGTGTGAATGTGTGGCTAGTCGCTCTTCTGTGTGGCTGGTTGCTCGTGTGATTGCGTGGCTGGTCGCTCTGTGTGATTGCGTTGCTGGTCGCGCGTGTGATTGTGTGGCTTGTTGGTCCTGTAATTGTGTGGCTGGTCGCTCTTGTGATTGTGTGGCTGGTCGCTCTTGTGATTGTGTGGCTGGTCGCTCTTTTGATTGTGTGGATGGTCGGTCTGGTGATTGTGTGGCTGGTCGCTCTTGTGATTGCGTGGCTGGTCGCTCTTGTAATTGTGTGGCTGGTCTCTCATGTGATTGTGTGGCTGGTCGCACATGTGATTGTGTTGCTGGTCGCTCTTGTGATTGTGTGGCTGGTCGCTCTTGTGATTGCGTGGCTGGTCGCTCGTGTGATTGTGTGGCTGGTCGCTCGTGTGCTTGTGTGGCTGTTAGCTTGCGTGATTGTGTGTCTGGTCGCTTGTGTGGTGGTTTGCTCTTGGCTTGTCGCTTGTGTGATTGCGTTGCTGGTCGCTCGTGTGATTGTGTGGCTGGTCGCTCGTGTGATTTTGTGGCTGGTTGCTCGTGTGATTGTGTTGCTGTTCGTTCGTGTGATTGTGTGACTGGTCGCTCTTCTGATTGTGTGGCTGGTTGCTCGTGTGACTGCGTTGCTGGTCGTGCGTGTGATTGTGTGGCTTGTTGGTCCTGTAATTGTGTGGCTGGTCGCCCGTGTGATTGTGTGGCTGGTCGCTCTTGTGATTGTGTGGCTGGTCGCTCTGGTGATTGCGTGGCTGGTCGCTCTTGTGATTGCTTGGCTGGTCGCTCGTGTGATTGCGTTGCTGGTTTCTCGTGTGATTTTGTGGCTGGTCGCTTCTGTGATTGCGTTGCTGGTCGCTCGTGTGATTTTGTGGCTGGTCGCTTCTGTGATTGTCTGGCTGGTCGCTCTTGGGATTCTGTGGCTGGTCGCTCGTGTGATTATGTGGCTGGTCGCTCGTGTGCTTTTGTGGCTGGTCGCTTGTGTGATTGTGTGGCTGGTCGCTCGTGTGATTGTGTGGCTGGTCGCTCGTGTGATTGTGTGGCTGGTCGCTCGTGTGATTGGGTAGGTGATCGCTCGTGTGATTGTGTGGTTGTCGCTCTTGTGATTCTGTGGCTGGTCGCTCGTGTGATTGTGTGGCTGGTCGCTCTGGTGATTGTGTGGCTGGTCGCTCTTGTGATTGCGTGGCTGGTCGCTCTTGTGATTGTGTGTCTGGTCGTTCTTGTGATTGTGTGGGTGTTCGCTCATGTGATTGTGTTGCTGGTCGTTCGTGTGATTGCGTGGCTAGTCGCTCGTGTGATTGTGTGGCTGGTAGCTTGTGTGATTGTGTGTCTGGTCGCTCGTGTGATTGTGTGGCTGGTCGCTCTTGTGATTGTGTGGCTGGTCGCTCTTGTGATTGCGTGGTGGGTCGCTCCTGTGATTGTGTGGCTAGTAGCTCGTGTGATTGAGTGGATGATCGCTCTTGTGATTGTGTGGCTGGTCGCTCTTCTGATAGTGTGTGGTCGCTCGTGTGATTTTGTGGCTGGTCGGTCGTGTGATTGCGTGGCTAGTCGCTCGTGTGATTGTGTGGCTGGTAGCTTGCGTGATTGTGTGTCTGGTCGCTCGTGTGATTGTGTGGCTGGTCGCTCTTTTGATTGTGTGGATGGTCGGTCTGGTGATTGTGTGGCTGGTCGCTCTTGTGATTGCGTGGCTGGTCGCTCTTGTAATTGTGTGGCTGGTCTCTCATGTGATTGTGTGGCTGGTCGCACGTGTGATTGTGTTGCTGGTCGCTCTTGTGATTGTGTGGCTGGTCGCTCTTGTGATTGCGTGGCTGGTCGCTCGTGTGATTGTGTGGCTGGTCGCTCGTGTGATTGTGTGGCTGTTAGCTTGCGTGATTGTGTGTCTGGTCGCTCTTGTGATTGGTGGTTTGCTCTTGTGCTTGGCTGGTCGCTCTGGTTATTGTGTTGCTGGTCGCTCGGTGATTGTGTGGTCTGGTCGTGTGATTTTGTGGCTGGTTGCTCGTGTGATTGTGTTGCTGTTCGTTCGTGTGATTGTGTGACTGGTCGCTCTTCTGATTGTGTGGCTGGTTGCTCGTGTGATTGCGTGGCTGGTCGCTCTGTGTGATTGCGTTGCTGGTCGCGCGTGTGATTGTGTGGCTTGTTGGTCCTGTAATTGTGTGGCTGGTCGCCCGTGTGATTGTGTGGCTGGTCGCTCTTGTGATTGTGTGGCTGGTCGCTCTGGTGATTGCGTGGCTGGTCGCTCTTGTGATTGCTTGGCTGGTCGCTCGTGTGATTGCGTTGCTGGTCGCTCGTGTGATTTTGTGGCTGGTCGCTTGTGTGATTGCGTTGCTGGTCGCTCGTGTGATTTTGTGGCTGGTCGCTTGTGTGATTGTGTGGCTGGTCGCTCTTGTGATTCTGTGGCTGGTCGCTCGTGTGATTATGTGGCTGGTCGCTCGTGTGATTTTGTGGCTGGTCGCCTGTGTGATTGTGTGGCTGGTCGCCGTGGTGATTGTGTCACTGGTCGGCTCGTGTGATTGTGTCACTGGTCGCTCGATAATGATTGGGTTGGTGGCTGGTCGCTAGGATTGTGTGGTTGGTCGCTCTTGTGATTCTGTGGCTGGTCGCTCTTGTGATTGCGTGGCTGGTTGGTCGTGATTGAGTGTCTGGTGCCGTGATTGTGTGGCTGGTCGCTCTTGTGATTGTGTGGCTGGTGGTCGGTGTGATTGTGTGTCTGGTCGTTCTTGTGATTGTGTGGCTGATAGCTCGTGATTGTGGATGTGTTCCTGATTGTGTGGCTGTTATTTGTGTGGGCTGTTCGCTGATGTGATTGTGTGGTCTGATTTTTGTGGTTTTGTTCATGGTCTAGGTGATCTTGTGATTGATGTGGCTGGTCGCTCATGTGATTGTGTGGCTGGTCGCTCTTGTGATTGTGATTCTGTGGATGGTCGCTCTTGTGATTGTGTGGCTGGTCGCTCTTGTGATTGTGTGGGTGGTCGCTCTTGTGATTGCGTGGTGGGTCGCTCCTGTGATTGTGTGGCTAGTAGCTCTTGTGATTGTGTGGCTGGTCGCTCTTGTGATTGTGTGGCTGGTCGCTCGTGTGATTGTGTGGCTGGTCGCTCTTGTGATTGGTGTGGCTGGTCGCTCTTGTGTCGCCATTGTGTGTGGTCGCCTTATTGTGGCTGGTCTGGTGATTGTGTGGCTAGTTTGCTCGTGTGATTGTGTGGCTGGTCGCTCTTTTGATTCTGTGGATGGTCGCTCTTGTGATTGTGTGGCTGGTCGCTCTTGTGATTGTGTGGCTGGTTGCTCTTGTAATTGTGTGGCTGGTCTCTCATGTGATTGTGTGGCTGGTCGCACGTGTGGATTGTCGTTGTTGGTGATTGCGTCTGGTGATTGTGTGGTTGGTCGCCGTGATTGCGATTTGGTCGCCGTGATTTTTGGGCTGGTCGCTTGTGATTGTGTGGTTGGTCGCTCATGTGATTTTGTGGCTGTTATTGCTTGTGATTGTTGGCTGGTCGCTCTGTGTGATTGTGTGGCTGGTTTGCCGGGCTTGTGGCTGGTGGTGATTGATTGTGTGGCTGGTCGCCCGTGATTGTGTGGCTGGTCGCTCTTGTGATTGTGTCACTGGTCGCTCTGGTGATTGCGTGGCAGGTGGCTTTCGCCCAGATTGTGTGGGTGGTCGCCGTGTGATTGTGTGGCTGGTCGTTCTGGTGATTGTGTGGCTGATAGCCCGTGGCTGGCCGCTTGTGATTGTTTGGTTGGTCTTTTGATTTGTTTGGCTGTTCGCTCTTGTGATTGTGTGGCTGGTCGCTTGTGATTGTGTGGCTGGTCGGTCTGGTGATTTCATGGCTGGTCGCCCCTATTGTGTGGCTGGTCGCTCGTGTGATTGTGTCACTGGTCGCTCGTGTGATTGTGTGGGTGGTATTGCTGTCTGGGGTGATTGTGTGGCTGGTCGCTCTTCTGATTGTGTGGCTGGTCGCTCTTGTGATTGCGTGGCTGGTATCGCTCACGTGTGATTGTGTGGCTGGTCACTTGTGTGATTGTGTGTCTGGTCGCTCTTGTGATTGTGTGGCTGGTCGCTCGTGTGATTGTGTCACTGGTGATTTTGTCTTGTTATTGATTGCGCTGGTCCTTCTTGTGATTGTGTGGCTGGTTGCTCGTGTGATTGCATGGCTGGTGGCTCTTCTGATTCTGTGGCTGGTAGCTCGTGTGATTGTGTGGATGGTTGTGATTGGTGGCTGGTCGCTCTTGTGATTGTGTGGCTGGTTGCTCATGTGATTGTGTGGATTGGTGGCGCTCATTTGATTATGTGGCTTGTACAATCATGTGATTGCGTTGGCTGGTCGCTCGTGTGATTGTGTGGCTGGTCGCTCGTGATTGTTGTGGCTGGTTGCTCGTTTGATTGTGTGGCTGGTCTGGTCGCTCTTGTGATTGTGTGATTGTTTTGCTGGTCGCTCGGTGATTGTGTGGCTGGTCGCTCGTGTGATTGTGTGGCTGGTTGCTCGTGTGATTGTGTGGCTGGTCGCTCCTGGTGATTGTGTGGCTGGTCGCTCTTCTGATTGTGTGGCTGGTTGCTCTTGTGATTGTGTGGCTGGTCGCTCTGTGTGATTGTGTGGCTGGTCGCTTTGGTGATTATGTGGTTCGCCCTTGTGATTGTGTGGCTGGTCGCTTTGTGATTGTGTGGCTGGTCGCTCTGTGATTGTTTGGCTGGTCGCTCGTTGTGATTGTGTGGCTGGTCGCTCAGGTGATTTTGTGGCTGGTCGCTTTCTCGTTGTCCGCTCGTGTGATTTTGTGGCTGGTCGCTTGTGTGATTGTGTGGCTGGTCGCTCTTGTGATTGTGTGGCTGGTCGCTCTTGTGATTGTGTGGCTGGTCGCTCGTGTGATTGTGTGGCTGGTCGCCGTGTTGATTGTGTGGCTGGTTGCTCGTTTGATTGTGTGGCTGGTCGCTTGACTTGTTGGTTGGTCGTGATTGCGTTGCTGGTCGCCGAGGTGATTGTGTGGCTGGTCGCTGTGTGATTGTGTGCAGGTGGTGTGGCTTCTGATTGTGTGGTCGTGTGATTGTGTGGCTGGTCGCTGTGATTGTGTGGCTGGTCGTTCTTGTGATTGTGTGGCTGGTAGCTTGTGTGATTGTGTGTCTGGTCGCTCGTGTGATTGTGTGGCTGGTCGCTCTTGTGATTGTGTGGCTGGTCGCTCTTGTGATTGTGTGGGTGGTCGCTCTTGTGATTGCGTGGTGGGTCGCTCCTGTGATTGTGTGGCTAGTAGCTCGTGTGATTGAGTGGATGATCGCTCTTGTGATTGTGTGGCTGGTTGCTCGTGTGATTGTGTGGCTGGTAGCTCTTGTGATGGCGTGGCTGGTCGCTCGTGTTTGGGTCTGGTGAATTGTGTGGCTGGTTGGTCATTTGATTGTGTGGCTGGTAGCTCTTGTGATTGTTGTCTGGTCTGGTTGGCTCTTTTGATTGTGTGGATGGTCGGGTCGGTGATTGTGTGCTGGTCGCTCTTGTGATTTGGTGGCTGGTCGGCTGGTGTGATTGTGATGGCTGGTCTCTCGTGTGATTGTGTGGCTGGTCGCTCTTGTGATTGTGTGGCTGTTTGCTCTTGTGATTGTGTGGCTTCTTGTGATTGTGTGGCTGGTCGCTCGTGTGATTGTGTGGCTGTTAGGTTGTGATTGTGTCTGGTCGCTGTTCTGATTGTGTGGCTGGTTCGCTTGTGTGATTGCTGGCTGATAGCTCGTGTGATTGTGTGGCTGGTCGCTCTTGTGATTGGGTGGCTGTGATCGCAGGCAGGTGATTGTGTGGTTGGTCGCTCTTGTGATTCTGTGGCTGGTCGCTCTTGTGATTGTGTGGCTGGTCGCTCTGGTGATTGTGTGGCTGGTCGCTCTTGTGATTGTTTGGCTGGTCGCTTCGGCGTGATTGTGTGGCTGGTCGCTCTTGTGATTGTGTGGCTGGTCGCTCTGGTGATTGTGTGGCTGGTTGCTCTTGTGATTGTGTGGCTGGTCGCTCTTGTGATTGTGTGGCTGGTCGCTCATGTGATTGTGGCTGGTCGCCCGGTGATTGTGTGGCTGGTCTCTCTTGATTGTGTGGCTGGTCGCTCTTGTGATTGTGTGGTTGGTCGCTCGTGTGATTGTGTGGCTGGTCGCTTGTGTGATTGTGTGGGTGGTATTGGGTCGTGTGATTAGTGGGCTGGTCGCTTCAAACGTGATTGTGTGCTGGTCGCTTTTGTGATTGTTGGCTGGGCTTGTGGATTGTGTGGCTGTCGGACTTGTTGATTGAGTCGTGGTTGGTCTTGTGATTTTGTGGCTGGTTGCTCGTGATTGTGTGGCTGGTCGCTCTTCTGATTTTGTGGCTGGTAGCTCGTGATTGTGTGATGGTCGCTCGTGTGATTGTGTGGCTGGTTGCTCTTGTGATTGTGTGGCTGGTCGCCTGGTGATTATGTGGCTGACAATCTTGTGATTGTGTGGCTGGTCACTCTTGATTGTGTGGCTGGTCGCTCGTGTGATTGTGTGGCTGGTCGCTCGTGTGATTGTGTGGCTGGTCGCTCTTGTGATTGCTTGGTTTGGCTGATTGTGCTCTTGGTCGATTGCGTGGCTGTGTGGTGGTCGCTCTTGTGTGGCTTGTAGTCGTGGTTGACGTGGCTGGTCGCTCGCGATTGTGTGGCTGGTCGCTCTTGTGATTGTGTGGCTGGTCGCTCGTGTGATTGTGTGGCTGGTTTGGACTTGTGATTGTGTGGCTGGTCGCTCTTGTGATTGTGTGGCTATTCTGATTGTGTTGCTGGTCGCCTTCTGATTCTGGGCGGTCGCTCGTGTGATTCGTTGATGTGATTGTGTGGCTGGTCGCTCTTGTGATTGTGTGGCTGGTCATGTGATTGTGTGGTTGGTCGTGTGATTGTGTGGCTGGTCGCTCTTGTGATTGTGGGGGATGGTCGCGTGATTGTGTGTGGCTGGTCGCTCTTGTGATTGTGTGGCTGGTAGCTCTTGTGATTGTGTGGCTGGTCGCTCTTGTGATTGTGTGGTGGCTGGTTGGCTGGCGGTGGCTTGCCGTCTGATTGTGTGGCTGGTCGCTCGTGTGATTGTGTGGCTGGTCGCTCAGGATTGTGTGGCTATTCTGATTGTGTGGGTGTTGCCAGGATTGTGTGGCTGGTCGCTCTTGTGATTGTGTGGCTGGTCGCTCTTGTGATTGTGTGTCTGGTCGCTCGTGTGATTGTGTGGCGGTCGCTCTTGTGATTGTGTGGCTGGTCGCTTTGTGATTGTGTGGCTGGTCGCTCGTGATTGTGTGGCTGGTTGGTCATTTGATTGTGTGGCTGGTCGCTCCTGTGATTGTGTGGGCTGTCGCTATGTAATTGTGTGGCTGGTCGCTGATTTGTTGTGGGCTGGTCGCGCGTGATTTGGCCGTGTGGCTGGTCGGTCGGTGTGATTGTGTGGCTGGTCGCTTCTGATGATTGGTCACCGTGGCTGGTCGCTCATGATTTGTGTGGCTGGTCGCTCGTGGATTGTGTGGCTGGTCGCTCTGATTATTGTGTGGCTGGTCGCTTGACTTGTGTGGCTGGTAGCAATTGTGTTGCTGGTCGCTTGTGATTGTGTGGCTGGTCGCTCGTGTGATTGTGTGGCTGGTCGCTTGTGTGATTGTGTGGCTGGTCGCTCTTGTGATTGTGTGGCTGGTCGCTTGTGTGATTGTGTGTCTGGTCGCTCTTGTGATTGTGTGGCTGGTCGCTCTTGATGATTGGCTGGTTGCTCTTGTGATTGTGTGGCTGGTCTGATGTGATTGTGTGGTTGGTCGCTCCTGTGATTGTGTGGCTGGTCGCTTATGTGATTGCGTGGCTGGTCGCTCTTGTGATTGTGTGGCTGGTCGGTCATTTGATTGTGTGGCTGGTCGCTCCTGTTATTATTTGGCTGGTCGCTCGTGTGATTGTGTGGCTGGTCGCTCGTGTGATTGTGTGGCTGGTCGCTCTTGTGATTGTGTGGCTGGTCGCTCTGATCTGATTGTGTGGCTGGTCGCTCGCTTGTGATTGTGTGGCTGGTCGCTCATGTGATTCCGTGGCTGGTCGCTCTTGTTGATTGTGTGGATGGTCGGTCTGGTGATTGTGTGGCTGGTCGCTCTTGTGATTGTGTGGCTGGTGGTCGCTTGTGATTGTGTGGCTGGTCGCTCATGTGATTGTGTGGCTGGTCGCTCTTGTGATTGTGTTGCTGGTTGCTCTTGTGATTGTGTGGCTGGTCGCTCTTGTGATTGTGTGGCTGGTCGCCGTGATTGTGTGGCTGGTCGCTCATGTGATTGTGTGGCTGGTCGCTTGCGTGATTGTGTGGCTGGTCGCTCCTGGTGGTTTGTGTGGCTTTGTCGCTCTTGTGATTGTGTGGCTGGTCGCTCTTGTGATTGTGTGGCTGGTCGCTCGTGTGATTGTGTGGCTGGTCGCTCGTGGTGATTGTGTGGCTGGTCGGCTCTTCTGATTGTGTGGGTGGTCGCTCCACCTGATTGTGTGGCTGGTCGCTCTTGTGATTGTGTGGCTGGTCGCTCGTGTGATTGTGTAGCTGGTTGCTCTTGTGATTTGTTTGGCTGTTCGCTCATGTGATTGTGTGGCTGGTCGCTCTTGTGATTGTGTGGCTGGTCGCTCTGGTGATTTCATGGCTGGTCGCCCCTGTTATTGTGTGGCTGGTCGCTCATGTGATTGTGTGGCTGGTCGCTCTTGTGATTGTTTGGCTGGTCGCCATGTGATTGTGTGGCTGGTCGCTCGTGTGATTGTGTGGCTGGTCGCTCTGGATTGTGTGGTCTGGTCGCCCCTGATTGTGTCACTGGTCGCTCTGAGGATTGTGTGGCTGGTCGCTCGACTTGTGTGGCTGGTCGCTTCTGTGATTGTGTGGCTGGTCGCCTGGTGATTGTTTGGCCGGTCGGCTCTTCTGATTGTGTGGGTGGTCGGACTTGTTGATTGTGTCGCTGGTCCTTCTTGTGATTGTGTGGCTGGTTGCTCGTGTGATTGTGTGGCTCTGTGATTTGGCTCTTCTGATTGATGTGGGCTGGTCGCTCTTGTGATTGCGTGATGGTCGCTCGTGTGATTGTGTGGCTGGTTGCTCATGTGATTGTGTGTCTGGTCGCTCTTGTGATTATGTGGCTGTTCGCTCATGTGATTGTGTGGCTGGTCTCTCTTGTGATTGTGTGGCTGGTCGCCGTGTGATTGTGTGGCTGGTTGCTCGTGTGATTGTGTGGTGGGTCGCTCTGTGTGTGATTGTGTTGTTAGCTCGTGTGATTGCGTTGATGGTCGCTCGTGTGATTGTGTGGTTGGTCGCCTTGTGATTGTGTGGCTGGTTGCTCATTTGATTGCGTGGCTGGTCGCTCATTCTGATTGTGTGGCTGGTTGTCTTGGCTGATTGCGATTGCTGGTCGCTCGTGTGATTGTGTGGCTGGTTGCTTGTGTGATTGTGTGGCTGGTCGCTTGTGTGATTGTGTGGCTGGTCGCTCTTGTGATTGTGTGGCTGGTCGCTCGTGTGATTGTGTGGCTGGTCGCTCGTGTGATTGTGTGGCTGGTCGCTCGTGTGATTGTGTGGCTGGTCGCTTGTGATTGTGTGGCTGGTCGCTTGTGTGATTGTGTGGCTGGTCGCTCATGTGATTGCGTGGCTGGTCGCTCTTGTGATTGTGTGGCTGGTCGTTCTTGTGATTGTGTGGCTGGTTCGCTCTTGTGATTGTGTGGCTGGTCGCTCTTTGATTGGTGTGGCTGGTTGCTCGTTTTTGTGCTGGCTGGTTGTGTGGCTTGTTGCTCGTGTGATTGTGTTGGCTGGTTGCGTGATTGATTGTGGCCGGTCGCTCGTGTGATTGCGTGGCAGGTGGCTCTTCTGATTGTGTGGGTGGTCGCTCGTGTGATTGTGTGGCTGGTCGTTCTTGTGATTGTGTGGCTGGTCGCTTCTTCTGATTGTGTGGCTGGTCGCTCGTGTGATTGTGTGGCTGGTCGCTCTTGTGATTGTGTGGCTGGTCGCTCTTGTGATTGTGTGGCTGGCTTGACTTGTGCTCTTGTGATGATTTCCCTGTGATTGTGTGGCTGGTAGCTCCTGTGATTCTGTGGCTGGTTCTGATTGTGTGGCTGGTTGGTCATGTGATTATGGCTGGTCGCTCTTGTGATTGTGTGGCTGGTCTGGTCATGTGATTGTGTGGCTGGTCACTCGTGTGATTGTGTGGCTGGTCGGCTTGTGATGATTGTCTTCTGGTTGCCGTGGCTGGTCGATTGTGTGGCTGGTAGGTCGTGTGATTGTGTGGCTGGTCGCTCTTCTGATTGTGTTGGCTGGTCGCTCTTGATTGTGTGGCTGGTCGCTCGTGTGATTGTGTGGCTGGTCGCTTGTTCATTGTGTGGCTGGTCGCTTCTTGTGATTGTGTGGCTGGTTGCTCGTTTGATTGTGTGGCTGGTCGCTCTTGTGATTGTGTGGCTGGTCGCTCTTGTGATTGTGTGGCTGATAGCTCGTGTGATTGTGTAGCTGGTTGCTTGTGTGTGGTTCTTCGCAGTGTGTGGCTGGTTCGCCGTGTGATTGTGTGGCTTGTTGCTCGTTGTGATTGTGTGGCTGGTCGCCCGTTCTGATTGTGTGGCTGGTAGCTCGTGTGATTGTGTGGGTGGTCGCTCTTGTGATTGTGTGGTTTCTCGTCGATTGCTTTGTTATTGTGTGGCTGGTTGCTCGTGTGATTGTGTGGCTGATCGCTCTTGGATTGTAGTGGTGGCTGGTCGCTCCTGTGATTTTGTGGCTGGTCGCTTGTTGATTGTGTGGCTGGTCGCTCTTGTGTGATTTTGTGGCTGGTCGGTCGTGTGATTGCGTGGCTGTCGCCCTCTGGTGATTGTGTGGCTGGTCGCTCGTGTGATTTTGTGGCTGGTCGTCGGGTGGTGATTGTGTGGCTGGTCGCTTTTGATTTGTGTGGCTGGTCGCTTGTGATTGTGTGTCTGGTCGCTCTTGTGATTGTGTGGCTGGTCGCTCTTGTGATTGTGTGGCTGGTCGTCTGGTGATTGTGTGGCTGGTCGCTCTTGTGATTGCGTGGCTGGTCGCTCATGTAATTATGTGGTTGGTCGCTCGATGGCGATTGTGTGGCTGGTCGCTTGTGTGATTGTGTGGCTGGTCGCTTTTCCTGATTGTGTGGCTCGCTCTTGTGATTGCGTGGTTGGTCGCTCGGTGCTTGTGTGGCTGTTAGTTCTTCTGATTGTGTGTGTCTGGTGGCCGTGTGATTGTGTGGCTGGTCGCTTTGTGATTGTGTGGCTGGTCGCTCGTGTGATTGTGTGGCTGGTTACTCGTTGATGATTGTGTGGCTGGTCGCTCTTGTGATTGCGTGGCTGATCGCTTCTGATTGTGTGGCTGGTTTCTTCTGATTGTGTGGCTGGTGGCTCATGTGAATGTGTGGCTGGTCGCTCTTGTGATTGTGTGGCTGGTAAGCTCGTGTGATTGTGTAGCTGGTTGCTCTTATTTTTTGTGGCTGTTCGCTGATGTGATTGTGTGGCTGGTCGCCGTGTGATTGCGTGGCTGGTCGCTCGTGTGATTGGGTGGCTGGTTGCTCATGTGATTGTGGTTGGTCGTTTGTGATTCTGTGGTTGTCGCCTGTGATTGTGTGGCTGGTTGGTCATTTGATTGTGTGGCTG
>JAHFZB010001295.1:0-12681 GCA_036884735.1 Huso huso | reverse complement strand
GGAGAATGTCTGCTGGTTTCCCGTCAAAGGAGCGCACCAGTCCCCTGCCTGAGAGAGGCAGAGCAGCACCAGTCCCCCTAAAAGGGGAGACTACACGCTGCTCCCCACCTCATCGGCAGGAGACTACATGCTGCTCCCACCTTCACCAGCAGGAGCAGAGCAGCCGGAGCTGCCTCTGCCTCCGCCACCTCCACCGGCAGGAACAGAGCAGCAGGAGCTGCCTCTGCCTCCGCCACCTCCACCGGACGGAGCAGAGCAGCAGGAGCTGCCTCTGCCTCCGCCACCTCCACCGCTTCCTCCACTAGGAGCAGAGCAGCAGGAGCTGCCTCTGCCTCCACCACCGCCAGGGAGCAGAGCAGCAGGAGCTGCCTCTGCCTCCACCACCGCCAGGAGCAGAGCAGCAGGAGCTGCCTCTGCCTCCACCACCGCCAGGAGCAGAGGAGCAGGAGCTGCCTCTGCCTCCACCACCGCCAGGAGCAGAGGAGCAGGAGCTGCCTCTGCCTCCACCACCGCCAAGAGCAGAGGAGCAGGAGCTGCCTCTGCCTCCCCCATGTCCACCAGCAGAGGGTGAATGCCTGCTGGGTCCCTGTCCACCAGCAGAGGGTGAGTGCCTGCTGGTATCACTTCCCCACCAGCAGAGGATGAATGCCTGCTGGTATCACTTCCCCACCAGCAGAGGATGAATGCCTGCTGGTATCACTTTCCCCACCAGCAGAGGATGAATGCCTGCTGGTATCACTTCCCCACCAGTAGAGGATGAATGCCTGCTGGTAGCACTTCCCCCACCGTCACGAGGAGAGGAGCAGGAGCTACCTCTCCTTCACGAGAAAACCAGGACTAGATGTTGGCGGTCTCAGCAGCCCTTGCATAGGCTGCTGAGGGAAGCATGGGGAAGAACCGCCCGGCCGCAGAGGGGCGAAGCGGGCCAACACCGCACCCCAGTTTGTCCTGACTCTCTGCCTCGCTTAACCCAGGATGCCCCTGCTCGCCCCCAAGGATGCCCGCCACGCCACGCCCAAGGATGTCTGTCTGGCATCGCCTGGGGTTGCCAGCCGCTCCGCACGCCTGGGGTTGCCAGCCGCTCCGCATCGCCTGGGGTTGCCAGCCGCTCCGCATCGCCTGGGGTTGCCAGCCGCTCCGCATCGCCTGGGGTTGCCAGCCGCCCGCATCGCCTGGGGTTGCCAGCCAGCCGCATTGCCTGGGGCTGCCTGTTCCCATCGCCTGGGGCTGCCTTTGCTCCACACAGGGGTGCAGGGTGCGAGGGAGAAGGGAGCTCCCCGCTGCCGCCTCTATGGCCAGGGGCTCCCCCTCCCAAATCGCCTCCCGGGGTCCGCTGCTGCTGCCGTCGCCTCCCGGGGTCCGCTGCTGCTGCCGTCGCCTCCCGAGGGTCCGCTGCTGCTGCCGTCGCCTCCCGAGGTCCGCTGCTGCTGCCGTCCTCCCGGGAGGGTCCGCTGCTGCCGTCACGCTCCCGAGGGGCTGCTGCTGCCGTGCGCCTCCCGAGGGGCCTGCTGCTGCCGTCGCCTCCCGAGGGGCCGCTGCTGCTGCGTCGCCCCGAGGGGCAGCTGCTGCTGCCCATCGCCTCCCGGGGGCCGCTGCTGCTGCCGCCTCCTCCCCGAGGGGCCTGCTGCTGCCGTCGCCTGGGGTCGCCAGGGATCCTGCTTAAAACCTGAGGTCGTCGGGGGTCCTGCCGCCTGGGTCGCCGGGGCCTCTGCTTTGCCCTCGGTCGCTACACCAGTGGCCGGAGCTCCATGAAGGGAGCTGCCGACCATAAAGAAAGAGGGAGGTCAGGAGACCAGCCCCAACCGCATTTCCGTGGCAGGAAACACGGTGGGTCGGAGCCCCACGGAGGGGAGCTGGCGGGCCACAAAGAAGGGGGGGGGAAGTCAGGAGACCAGCTCCCCACAGCAGTTTCGCTGCTGGAAATTGGGTGGCCGGAGCCCACCGGAGGGAACTGCCGGCCATGAAGAAGGGGGGAGGTCAGGAGACCAGCTCCCCCAGCTGCTCTTCGCGGCAGGAGATAGTGTGGCTGAAGCCCGGAAGAGGAGCTGCCAGCCACGAAGAATTGGGGGTGCCAGACATTCCACCATGGCCACCCCCAGAAACAACTTGCTTCCCCTCTTCCGGGACTTTGGGACTGGGGGGGAGGTGGCCATTGAGGCCATGTGTGCGTTACACAAGGGGGGGTATATGTGGCAAGTGCCCCCTGTGTATGTTATATGTTACGTGTTGTGTGTAAATGTTGGTGTTTAGGCATTGGTACACGGGATATAAGCGGTCTGTGTTTCACGTGTGTAAATTGTATATTTGTATTTAGGCACGGGATGGCACATCACATCACGTGCAAGTAAAAAGTAATATGTGAGCACGGGAATTGCACTTTAATTAATTCACGTGCAGTTGTACCGAGATTCCAATTGAATGATTGACTAGCAATCAATCTCGGTACAACTGCATAAAAGCTGCATGTTTTCACTCACTAGGGGTTGGTGTTCGGTGAGTGGAGAACGGGTTAGAGACGGAGGGTATTGTAAAAGTAAAATAAGTAGTAAAAGAAGCTCACCGTGTTTGTCTGTGTAGTTCGTTTTGTTTGTCTGTTTATTTTGGCTCAAGTGCCGTGTCCTGTTTTTTGTGTTTGTATTCCAACCTTTTATTTTCTGTCTGTTTATTCATTAAATGCTGAGCTAAAGATAAACAGCTCCACCAAACTCCACCTCTCTCTGTCGTTTGTGTTCCTGTTTTTGCCCTGACGTCAGACCACTCGTCATCGCTGTCACAGGACCGTATGCACAGGAGAATTAAAAGTACTGTGAGTGTTTTGTGTTTTGTTTGTTTGTCAGCTAACTGTCATTGTTTGTTTGGCTAGACGGCTAACACGAACCGGGAGCTGTCGCTGCACGCCAGCACCAAACCCCGGACTACACTGACCTACTGTTACCTCTGTGTTTGTCTTTCACCATTCACTTGCACTAGAGCACCCACTGTCAGGAGACATGTCTGTGTCTGTGTATTGTGTGTTTAAAAAAGTGTTTTTATTATTTCGGGACTGTAACCCTCCTTTTGCATGGCGCATACACATTGATGTGTAGAGCCCATGCTTATTATTTAAAGTGTTGTTGGCACGCAACCCAGCTGAAAATAAAGAGCTGTTAATTGTGAACTGTCTTGTGTGTGTTTGTTCTGGAGCACTGCATCATCACTACACCTGCACACTGCAAACCATTCCTTCACAGTAATCCATTTTTATCACTGCAAAAATTTTAGATGTAGGGAAACCTGCTTGGGGGATGCTATTGTGTATTATCAAAGCAGCATCTGAAAAGGATTCCCTTTGTTATACTGACAACCTTTTACAGCAAACACTTACAGAGCTGCTATTTTATAGCTTTATAAGAAAAAAAAAAAGATTAAAATGATAGC
The DNA here is from genome assembly GCA_036884735.1 of Huso huso. Taxonomy (NCBI): domain Eukaryota; kingdom Metazoa; phylum Chordata; class Actinopteri; order Acipenseriformes; family Acipenseridae; genus Huso; species Huso huso. Next base: position 9,264 of record JAHFZB010001295.1, on the reverse strand, counting down.
CTTGCTCTGTTCGCTTAACTCAAACTATAAAGGAAGGCTGTGGATTTTAAAGTGGTCACAATGCAGTCAAATACCAAATTCAATATACTTTGAAGTTTAATCTTTTACCTTCAACTTACTAAACCCTCAATACACCATACACTAAGTTTTTGTCTTTTCTTTGGATACATTCCTCCCCCACATTATCATACAACAATCAGAGCCTTTTCTTGCACAACTGGCTGGATGATGCTCATGTAAGATTACAAGTGAAAAGTTAGTAAGAACCCCTTCTTTCATAGCCAATGAACAATTTATAACTTGTTAGCTGGACAGTTTATTCTGAGTTCAGGCCATGGGAAGAATGGTGTGGAGTACTGCAACGTAACTTATAAGTGACTATATATTGGGATATTAGAACAGAACATACATTATATATAAAATTGCTACTGCTTCAAATTAATTCAACAATCTCTTTCATAATTGATCAAGCTTATCCATAGATCATTATTACGCACAGTGTTAAGCATGTTAGCTGCAAGCTGTTAGATTGTTAATATACATTTTAAAGACTGAGAACAACAAAGCTAGAACAGTAATGCTTATTTTTGTGTTCACAACCAAGAGCATTTGACAAGAGCATTTGACAAGAGCATTTGACAAGAGCATTTGATGAAATGTATGCCAGTAGATACAGGGAATACATTTCTATACCAGTTTAGGATGAATGTATTTATTTTAGGTAAAGCATAACATGAGACCGCATAATGGCTAATTTAATGTAATTGTATGCGTGTATAAATTACATTTATATACAGACGTGCTCAAATTTGTTGGTACCCTCCACAAAAACGAAGAATGCACAATTTTCTCTGAAATAACTTGAAACTGACAAAAGTAATTGGCATCCACTATTGTTTATTCCATATTTAATAGAAATCAGACTTTGCTTTTGATTTTTTATTCAACATAATATTGTAAATAATAAAACAAATGAAAATGGCATGGACAAAAATGATGGGACCGCTAACCTAATATTTTGTTGCACAACCTTTAGAGGCAATCACTGCAATCAAACGTTTTCTGTAGCTCTCAATGAGACTTCTGCACCTGTTAACAGGTAGTTTGGCCCACTCTTCCTGAGCAAACTGCTCCAGCTGTCTCAGGTTTGATGGGTGCCTTCTCCAGACTGCAAGTTTCAGCTCTTTCCATTGATGTTCGATAGGATTCAGATCAGGACTCATAGAAGGCCACTTCAGAATAGTCCAATGTTTTGTTCTTATCCATTTTTGGGTGCTTTTAGTTGTGTGTTTTGGGTCATTATCCTGTTGGAGGACCCATGATCTGCGACTGAGACAGAGCTTTCTGACACTGGGCAGTACATTTCGCTCCAGAATGACTTGATAGTCTTGAGATTTCATTGTGCCCTGTGCCAGGCGCAGCAAAGCAGCCCCAAAACATAACCGAGCCTCCTCCATGTTTCACTGTAGGTACAGTGTTCTTTTCTTTGAAAGCTTCATTTTTTCGTCTGTGAACATAGAAGTGATGTGACTTGCCAAAAAGCTCCAATTTTAACTCATCTGTCCAAAGGACATTCTCCCAGAAGGATTGTGGCTTGTCAATATGCATTTTAGCAAATTCCAGTCTGGCTTTTTTATGTTTTTCTTTCAAAAGTGGAGTCCTCCTGGGTGTTCTTCCATGGAGCCCACTTTACGCTCAAAAAAGCGACGGATGGTGCGATCACAAACTGACGTACCTTCACCTTGGAGTTCAGCATGTATCTCTTTGGCAGTTATCCTGGTTCTTTTTCTACCATTCGCACTATCCTTCTGTTCAATCTGGGGTCGATTTTCCTCTTGTCACCAGGAGGTTGGCTACAGTTCCATGGACCTTAAACTTCTTAATATTTGCAACTGTTGTCACAGGAACATCAAGCTGCTTGGAGATGGTCTTGTAGCCTTTACCTTTACCATGCTTGTCTATTATTTTCTTTCTGAATCTCCTCAGGCAACTCTCTCCTTTGCTTTCTCTGGTCCATGTTCAGTGTGGTGCACACAATGATACCAAACAACACAGTGACTACTTTTCTCCATTTAAATAGGCTGAATGACTGATTACAAGATTGGAGACATGTGATACTAATTAAAGAAACTAATTAGTTTGAAATATCACTATAATCCAATTATTTATTATCTTTTCTAAGGGGTACCAACAAATGTGTCCAGGCCATTTTAGAATATCTTTGTAGAATAAGCAATAATTCATCTCTTTTCACAACTTCTTTGCTTTATTCTATGACATACCAAAGGCATGCAAGTATACATGATAAAATAGCTTTTAATTTCATCACTTTTCAGGAGGAATGAAGCATTATTTCAAAGAGCTGTAAGGGTACCAACAAATTTGAGCACGTCTGTATATATATATATAAAACTTTCAGGTTCCCAGTGCTCAAAAGCTAATTTTACACTCTGCACCAAATGACAGACATTCAAACCCCTATTGCATTGCAGTTTCCTCCATTGCAGGTTTTAAAATTAGCCTGATTAGCCACAGTGTATAAGTAACAAGTTCCGATGTGTCATATTAAACTCAAAGTAAAAACCAGGAATGGATCAAACTGCTATGCAATGGAAGTCTTATTTCCATCCCTGGAACACAGAGGTATGGTAAAGAACATTAATAAACCATGGTAAACTACAGTAAATGCATTGTAGAACCATGGGAAAAATGCTAAATTCCTGCGTTAAATTTACTGTGGTTAAATTTATAAGGGAACCCTTGGTATTGCACAAGGGCACTTTCTTAAAATGATACATCGTTTTTTAAGGTTATTTGAAAAAAAATGACAGTAAGTGGAAGTCCAAACTGATTAGTGTATCCTCAACCAAAGCGGTTGTATCTAACAAAATAACTTAATTAAGACATCAGTATAGGCACAAACAGTGTTTTTTTTTTTTTTTAATGAAAATACATGTTTGCTGTAACTTGTGTTTGTTTCAACTCAGAACTGCACTTGTGTGTTCTACTCAACGAATGGAAGTGCAAGATGTATATGATTAAGTTTTATTGGCTGGCTTGTTACTGCTTCACGTACCTTCACAGATTAGGGGATTTCCTATTGCTTTAATTTTAAAAAGACATACACTACCGGTCAAAAGTTTTAGAACACCCCCATTTTTCCAGTTTTTATTGAAATTTAAGCAGTTCAAGTCCAGTGAATAACCTGAAATGGTACAAAGGTAAGCGGTAAACTGCCAGAGGTTAAAAAAAAAAAAGTTTAGGTTACCAAAACTGAAAAATAATGTACATTTCAGAGTTATACAAAAGGCCTTTTTCAGGGAACAAGTAATGGGTTAACAACTTACAGCTGTTCTGCAGCAATGGAAGTAAATTAAGCCTTGAAAGTTGATGCTAACAATTCCTACAGGTGTCCCAACTTTTGTTGATTACTTACAAACCCTCTGTCTGTATAAAAGCAGTGTTGGAACAGACTGTGTTACTACACCCTCTTAAGCATTATTTGGACAGTATTGTACTGCAGGAAGTAGTATATTGCTCTCATAATGGCGAGAAAAAGGCAATTAACAAAGGAAGACAGACAGACCATTATAACCCTTAAAAGTGTAGGTCTTTCCTTTAGAGAAATTGCAAAGAAAGCCAAGGTGTCAGTGAGTACAGTTTCCTACACCATCAAAAGGCACTTGGAACCTGGAGGAAACTCTGACAGGAAGAGGTCTGGCAGACCCAAAGCCACAATAGAATCAGAAGACAAGTTTCTGAGAGTCAACAGCTTGCGTGATTGGCGGCTCACAGGACAACAGCTTCAAGCACAGCTTAACACTGGTCGAAGTAAGCAAGTCTCAGTTTCAACTGTGAAGAGAAGACTTCGAGCTGCAGGTTTGACAGGTCGAGTGGCAGTAAGAAAGCCATTGCTAAGATGGCAAAATAAGAAAAAGAGGCATGCCTGGGCCATGAAGCACCGCCAGTGGACTACTGAAGACTGGAAGAAGGTCTTATGGACCGATGAATCAAAATTTGAAATCTTCGGTTCATCACGCAGGGTTTTTTGCACGCCGTCGAGTAGGCGAAAGGATGGTTCCTCGTGTGTGACACCAACTGTCAAACATGGAGGAGGAAGCGTGATGGTCTGGGGCTCTTTGCTGGATCCAGAGTCGGCGACTTGCACAGAGTGAGTGGCACCCTGAACCAAAACTGCTACCACAGCATTTTGCAGCGCCATGCAATACCCTCTGGTATACGCCCTAGTTGGTCAGGGGTTCATCCTACAGCAAGATAATGACCCAAAACATACCTCCAGGCTATGTCAGAACTACCTTAGAAGAAAAGAACAAGACGGTAGGCTTCAAATCATGGAATGACTAGCACAGTCTCCAGACTTAAACCCCATCGAGCTGGTTTGGGATGAACTGGACAGAAGGGTGAAAGCAAAGCAACCTACAAGTGCAACACATTTGTGGGAACTTCTGCAACAGTGTTGGGAAGAACTTTCCTAACAATATTTGATTTCCATTGTAGAAAGAATGCCACGAGTGTGTTCGGCTGTTATATCTGCAAAAGGTGGCTACTTTGATGAGTCAAAAATTTAGATTAAATTTTGTTAAACAAAACGATTCCATGATTTATTTTTTATCTCCAATTGTTTATTTGTTCTATGCTTTAATTTCAGAGTACATTGAGACATTAAACTGCATAAATTTCAATAAAAACTGGAATAATGGAGGTGTTCTAAAACTTTTGACCGGTAGTGTACCTTCAGCACAACAACCCGTCCTGGGATTTGAATTTGAAAGGTCCCTTCCTGAGCTTGAGCCGATAGCCAAAGGTAGCGTTAGCCAGGTCAATGCTTCCCAAGGGATTGACATCCTGTGACGTTCTGTAGTAGTACAGCTGGCACTTCTTCTCTTCGAAAACCAACCCAGGGGGCTTTCCAGGCCTTCAAGGGCCCCCAGTTTGTTCAGGTACCCACACAGTTTTGTGGAGGAGGGTTCCATCTTAGTTTTCATGACTGGCTTCTCTTGGGCATTGCTCTGGTCCATGTGTGGAATCACCCTCGTTCTCCTTGGTGCTTTCCACTTCCTCTCTTGCACTGGCAGTGAGGTCATGATGATTGTCTGGGCTTGTCAGATTGGGATCAGCTGCAGGCATGGGTTTTCCGACTTGACAGTCCTGCTCCATCTTAACAGTCCTCACCATGTGTCCTCACCAGATTTCAAAGAAAAGATGTTAACTGGTTTGTCTTTGGCTATTGAAAAGAGGTGTAGTATGGTATAATCAATTTTCATTCCCTTTATTAGCTTTTCCCTGCCCCTTGTCAGTTAGTTAAACTTTCACAAACACCAGCTTCAGCGAGGGACGAATTTGTAAATAAAATGTTACATCCTTACAGTCCCATGTGAGTAACAATTAGTACAAAAAAAGAAGCTATCAGCTATGAAGGTCTGAAGAAGAGGTACTAGTTTCCCTATGCTCTCTGTGGTGATTGCAGTGTCCCTTATTCAAGATTATGTTCTATGAAAAATAAAATCTAAACTTCACACAACTTTAAATTATTGCAACTTTTTTAAAACACATATTCTAATACAGGATTCTATTGCTAATGAGCACATTTGCTGTAAATGCTTTTTTTTTAATACTGTATAACATACAGGCACTGTAGTAAATACTACTGGCAATTACACCTCCTTGAAAGTATGCTATAGTAAATTCTGAAAATTTCTATAACCACTTTGAAGTATGCATTATTCAAGGAGGTTATAGTAGACTACAGTACTAAGTATGGCCACTATAGTTTACTGCTGTATAATAAAAATGCATTTACAGCAAATTACCACTTTAAAGTATAGTGTTTACAGCAAAATACTGGAGTAAAATGCTGCAGTAGCACAGTTCATTTTATTAAATAAATAAACCAAATCTTAAATCAGCAATAGACAATTGGAGTGTTCTGATGTAGTTAAGACTGAAGGTGGCCTCCATAAGGAAAAAACACCAGAGCCCAATGACAAGGAACAAAGCGTATTAATGTGTAGCAGGCTACTGTCGTGTTTTTCAAAAAAAAAGGGTTTAAAGCTGCCTGACAATGTGAACTGTACGCATTGGATACTTCAGCATAAACGCCCTTGCCCTAATGCTTTACTGGAGTAGGCTTTCATCCAGCTATTATTAGACTCCTTCAGAAAATGAATTTGGGATCTAAAACTGAAATATTGTGAAAACAATTGGCATTTCCTAGACTTATTTGGTAAACTGACCGTGGTTAGACGTATCAGAGTGTTGGGAATAATGTTTTAGTTTCACTAATTACAAGACACAGTACAGTTCCACTTGTGCAATTACGATACATACTCCTAACAAGAACACACACCCTTCATGTACAGTAATACAAAACAGCTCACGTCTTAACCACGATCATTCTTCATTGCAAGTACACATTTACTATCATCTGCAGCTTCAATATATTCCACTTTCGTTTTTTTTCTTCAGTAAACAACCTCTGAATCCCGTAAATTTGAGAGAGCACTTATAAATGAATAACACTTCTCTTGGTTCTTACCTCATTCACTTACAGAAACGACTTCTTCATTGTCGTAATACTAGAAGCTTCGTGTTGTCGTAATACTAGAAACTTCGTATGAACTTTGTGCTCCTCAATGTTTCACAACGACAGTTTAAACTTGTTCCCGTGCTATGGTGACAGTTTAGGTCAATGGACTTGTTTTATCTCCTCTTTGACGATGGTTTTGTATATGCATTTCCTTTGGGTGGGTTATTTAAAGGGTCTTCCTTATTACAAACCTGTTTCTTCGTTCCTTGCTGATAGTGTTTTGGGAATTTTAGCAATGTCACGTCTTCCGTGCTTACGTAATCCCAGACACCACTGACCTTTGTGGCAAACAATTACAACAGTGAGCAGTTACCTTGGGATTACACACCAGGTTCAGACGCATTGATTGGACTAATGTATCCGCAGGCGACCTAAGACTCACCGTTTCAACGGTGTCAGTAGTGCTCAACAGAAAAGAATGCATACAGAAAAATATTGTATACTGGCCATGGGCTTTGGTTTTGCCCAGAGCCGTAACTAAGCATTTAGCTACCGGGGCATGCAAATATACAAGGGCGTAGGGTTTGGTTTGAACATTGGTGGGGACACAATTTTGTAGGGGGCGGAGTCACGGTCGCTAGTGGGGGTTCGGGGCATGCCCCCGGAAGAAATTTTTTAGGAGACAGCTGTTAAATGGTAACTTCTGGTGGCTTGAAATGAATGCTGGACATGAATCGAGGACAATTTGATTGACATGAAGTTGGCTGGTATACACTTAAAACACTATGATAAAGTGTCCCTCCTGGAAGCTGGTTTGACATCCCTGCTGTAGAATTACTAATAACCTGAATTATAACCTATCCCAGCCTTACTGTAAGCTACCAATACCCTGGCGCCATACAAGCATGAGCACATGCACGCTCACGTGCTCTGCCTGCCTCTCCTGTGTCTGTGCTGCTGCTCTTACCTGGGTGCATTGCTTCATTCAGCTGATAAAATAATAAATTGATGCATGCCATATAGAGAGAAAATATATGGCTATGCTAACTTTATTTGCTGAGTATTACTATACAGCATTAGCCTACTATTATATCACAATGTGCCTCAAACAATAATATATCTCAAAACTGAGTCTAACACTTTCACTGTTATAATCACTAAGCCATTACAGACCTCACCTGCGACCCTGTTGCTTCACCTGCCTCTGTACTGCTTTTACCAGGTTGCACTGCTTCACTCGCCTGATAAAATGATAAATTGATGCATGCTGTTTAGAGAGAAAGTATGACTGCTAACTTCATTAGTAAATTATTTTTACATTTGCTATGAGAATCATTATCAATTGTGTTTATTACTTTAATAACATCTTCCTACTTACACTTTGACTTTTTGTAAAAAAAAACTTCCTTATGTCCATCTTTCTTTTTTTGGTTGCTATTATGCTTTAGTCACCTAAAGCCAAATTGAAGTGATTAGCTAACGTTAGTTGGATGACGATATCAAAACATGCTCACGCACACTCACACTCACACACTCTCTCTATCTCTCTCTCACACACACACATAATGATTTAGCTGTGAAACAAGCTAGCTAGCCACCAAGGACGTTGGGTTAGCAGCTAGTAATGGGTCGCTAACGTAATAGGTAGGTAGGTCGGTAGGTTTATTCTCTCAAACTATGTTGCTGACGAGCTGACAATACCTTCAGCCCCGGCACCTGGCTTTCATTCAGTCAGTGGGTCACACTCATATCAGACTGACCGGCAAGCGGCAACTTCAGATGAGCGTCTTTCCAGAGTCCAGCCTAAGCCAGCGGGCCTCAACCTTTTTTTACTCACGCCACACTGAAATTTATTTGTATATCTGTCGTCGCCGTCCCCGCCCCGTTTAATTTGACTTTTTAATATATATATATATATTTTTATTACTGCCTATATAATATAGAGCGTTTATTTAGCCGCCTGGATAGTCACACTGTCCATTCAATCAAATACATATGTTCGTGTTCGCTTTTTACACACGATACAAAATATCAAGCAAGTAGTAAGTTAGTTACAAAGGGAGGAAGGAGGAGGATTGAAATAATGTGACAACGCATTAACCAACAAACACAAACATCGAATTAAACTGATTATATTTATTCTTATTTTTTAAAATAAATGTGAAAATTGTGGCACAATATACACCGTTTAAGAATGACTAGAATTTTCCTTATTTTAAACCCGAGATTTACCTTTCACGCCTGAGTCCTTGTGCACTTTCGCACTTCAATGAAAACAACACACTCTGCTGGTCCCTGACCTCAGCCACGCACTGAGTCCGTGTTACAGGGATGCATTATGGAAGGGCCTAAGCCAATCAAATAAGCGGGTTTTTTTTGTTTGTTTTTTTGGAGGAGGGAGGAGTAACGAGGGGGAGGGGCGGGGGGCTTGAGAGAGTTAACCCTTTGTGGAGCAGATAAAATGACTTGACAAAAGACGTTTCAGATTTATCAAAATTATTGGTAGGGACAATTCAACGGTCCCTTGACATTGGTAGGGACATGTCCCTACCGTCCCTAGCTAAATCTACGCCGGTGCAAATATATATATATATATATATATATATATATATATATATATATATATATATATATATATAAATTGCATTTTTTTTTTTTTTTTTTGGATGTTAGGAGTTAGGATGGTATTTATGGATGGACAGACTCCATATCGTAGC
>JAHFZB010001294.1:0-12817 GCA_036884735.1 Huso huso | reverse complement strand
TCATGTCTCTAAATTCCGCCTATGGTCATGTGGCTAATTCAGCCCATGGTCATGTCAGTAACTTCTGCCTATGGTCATGTCAGTAACTTCCTTTGACCATGTTCGCTAATTCTGCCAATGGTCATGTTGGATAATTCTACCCATGGTCATGTCACTAAATTCCGCCTTTGATCATGTTACTAGATTCCGCCAATGGTCTAAATTCCGCCTATGGTCATAATTCAGCCTATGGTCATGTTACTAAATTCCGCCTATGGTCATGTCACTAAATTCCGCCTATGGTCATGTTGGCTAATTCCACCCATGGTCATCAATAATTCCCAATTTGGTATGTTGGCTAATTCTGCCTATGGTCATGTTGGCTAAATTCTCCTATGGTCAATGGTAACTTCTTAACCTATGGTCATGTTTACTAAATTCTGCCAATGGTCATGTTACTAAATTCTGCCCATGGTCATGTTGGCTATTTCCTCCTATGGTCATTTTGGCTAATTCCACCTATGGTAATGTTGGCTAATTCTGCCTATGGTCATGTTACTAAATTCTGCCATGGTCATGTTAGGCTAATTCCGCCTATGGTCATGTCAGTGACACCTGCCTATGGTCATGATGGCTAATTCCTCCCATGGTCATCTCTGTAACTTCTGCCTATGGTCATGTTGGCTAATTTTGCCTATGGTCATGTTTCTTAATTCCATATGGTCATGTCAACAACTTCTACCCATGTCAGTAACTTCTGCTAATTCATGTTGGCCAATTCTGCCTATGGTCGGCCCATTTCTAAATTCGCCTATGTTCATGTCAGTAACTTTCTGCCTATGGTCATATTACTAAATTCCGCCCATGGTCCATGTTACTAAATTTTTCCCTTGGTTATGTTACTAAATTCCGCGTATGATAATGTTACTAAATTCCGCCCTCGATCATGTCAGTAACTATAACTTATGGACATGTTCCTAAATTCCCCCATGGTCATGTCTCTAAATTCCGCCCATGGTCATGTTAGCTAATTCCCATGGTCATGTTACTAAATTCGGCCTTATTCATGTCAGTAATTTCCAGCCTATGGTCATATTACTAATTCCAACCCATGGTCATGTCAGTAACTTCTACCTATGGTCATGTCACTAAATTCTACCTTTGATCATGTTACTAGATGCTGCCAATGGTCATGTTGGTAATTCTGCCTATGGTCATGTTAGCTAATTCCGCCCATGGTCATGTCAGTAAATTCTACCTATGGTCATGTCACTAATTCTGCCCATGGTCATGTTGGCAAATTCCACCCATGGTCATGTCAGTAACTTCAGCCTATGGTCATGTAATCTGTCACTAAATTCCCTCCTATGCCCATGGTAAACAGTATTACTAAATTCTACCTATGGTCATGTCATTAAATTCTCACCTATGGTCATGTTACTAATTCTGCCTATGGTCATGGCTAATTCCTCCTAAATTTTTTCCTTGGTCCGTTACTAAATTCCGATAATGTGCCCAAATTCCTACGGTCATGTCAGTAACTTCTGCCTATGGACATGTTACTAAATTCTGCCTATGGTCATAAGTAACTAATTCCGCCCATGGTCATTTTGGCTAATTCCATATGGTCATGTTGGCTAATTCTGCCTTTGACCATGTTACTAAATTCTGCCATGGTCATGTTGGCTAATTCCCTATGGTCACTAAATCAGTATGTACACCTGCCTATGGTCATTGTTAATTAAATCCTCATGGTCATGTCTGTAATGCTGCCTATGGTCATGTTGGCTAATTTGCCCATATGGTCATGTTATTAATTTCCCCATGGCCATGTCATTAAATTACGCCTATGGTCATGTCAGTAACTTCTGCCCAGGTCATGTTGGCTAATTGTGCCTCGGTCATGTTTGTAAATTCCCTATGGTCATCTTGGCTAAATTCCGCCCATGGTCATGTTACTAATTCCCTATGGTCATGTTACTAAATTCCGCTATGTTCATGTTGGTAATTCCACCTATGGTCATGTTGGCTAAATTCCTGCCTATGGTCATGTTTCTAAATTTTTCCCATGGTTATGTTACTAAATTCCTATGCATGTATGATAATGTTGGTCACTAAATTCGCCTCTATGATCATGTCAGTAACTTCTGCCTATGGACATGTTCCCTAAATTCGCCCATGGTCATGTCTCTAAATTCCGCCTATGGTCATGTTATGGCTAATTCAGCCCATGGTCATGTCATTAACTTCTGCCTATGGTCATGTCAGTAACTTTTTTCCTTTGGTTATGTTACTAAATTCTGCCAATGGTGTAAATTCATAATTCCGCCTGTCATTATGGATAAATTCAGCCCATGGTCATGTCACTAAATTCCGCCTATGGTCATGTTTGGCTATTTCCGCCCATGGTCATGTTACTAATTCCTCCTATGGTCATGTCAGTAACTTCTGCCTATGGTCATGTCTGCTTAATTCCACCCATGGTCATGTCCGTAACTTCTGCCTTTGGTCATGTTGGCTAATTCTGCCCAATGGCCATGTTACTAAATTCTGCCTATGGTCCTGTCAGTAACTACCTATGGTCATGTTACTAAATTCTGCCTATGGTCATGTAACTAAGTTCCCCATGGTCATGTTGGCTAAGTTCCTCCTATGGTCATTTTGGCTAATTCCACCTATGGTAATGTTGGCTAATTCTGCCTATGGTCATGTTACTAAATTCTGGTCATGGTCATGTTGGCTAATTCCGCCTATGGTCATGTCAGTGACACCTGCCTATGGTCATGTTGGCTAATTCCTCCCATGTTCATGTCTGTAACTTCTGCCTATGGTCATGTTAGCTAATTTTGAATATGGTCATGTCGGTTAATTTCCTATGCTCATGTCAGTAACTTCTACCTATGGTCATGTCAGTAACTTCTGCCTTAGGGTCATGTTGGTCTAATTCTGCCTATGGTCATGTTTCTAAATTCCACCCATGGTCATCTAACTAAATTCCGCCCATGGTCATTTAGCTAATTCAAATTCCCCATGGTCGTTACTAAATTCCCGCCATTTTGATGTTAAATGTCATGTTCATGTCAGTTTCCGCTCTGGTCATGTTACTAAATTCCTGGTCATATTTTAAATTTTTCCCTTGGTTATGGTTACTAAATTCCGGTCGATGATAATGTTACTAAATTCCGCCTAACGATCATGTCAGTAACTTCTGCTTATGGACATGTTCCTAAATTCATTTATGGTCATGTCTCTAAATTCCGCCTATGGTCATGTTGGCTAATTCAGCCCATGGTCATGTTATTAATTCAGCTAATTCCTCCCATGGTCATGTCAGTAACTTCTGCCTATGGTCATGTTCACTAATTCCAACCCATGGTCATGTCAGTAACTTCTACCTATGGTCATGTCACTAAATTCCCACCTTTGATCATGTTACTAGATGCTGCCAATGGTAATGTTGGCTAATTCCACCTATGGTCATGTTACTAAATCTCGCCCATGGCATAACCAAATTGTTTATGGTCATAATCGGCTAATTCTGCCCATGGTCATGTTGGCAAATTCCACCTATGGTCATGTCAGTAACTTCTGCCTATGGTCATCAAATTCCGCCCACATGGTCATAATTTCCGCCTATTTTCATGTTTCCTCCCATGGTCATTTTGGCTAATTCCACCTATGGTAATGTTGGCTAATTCTGCCTATGGTCATGTTACTAAATTCTGCCTATGGTCATGTTGGCTAATTCCTCCCATGGTCATGTCAGTAACATCTGCCTATGGTCATGTTGGCTAATTTTTTCTATGGTGATGTTCAGTGACTTCCGCCTATGGTCATGATGGCTAATTCCTCCCATGTTCATCTCTGTAACTTCTGCCTATGGTCATGTTGGCTAATTTTGAATATGGTCATGTCGGTTAATTCTGCCTATGGTCATGTCAGCAACTTCTACCTATGGTCATGTCAGTAACTTCTGCCTAGGGTCATGTTACTAAATTCCGCCCATGGTCATGTAACTAAATTTCGCCCATGGTCATGTTAGCTAATTCCGCCCATGGTCATGTTACTAAATTACGCCTATGTTCATGTCAGTAACTTTTGCCTATGGTCATGTTACTAAATTCCGCCCATGGTCATGTTACTAAATTCCGCCTATGATCATGTTACTAAATTCCGCCTACGGTCATGTCAGTAACTTCTGCTTACGGACATGTCACTAAATTCACCTATGGTCATGTTGGCTAATTCAGCCCATGGTCATGTCAGTTTCTGCCTATGGTCATGTCTCTAAATTCCTGCCTATGGTCATGTTCGCTAAATTCCGCCCATGGTCATAACAGTAAATTCATACCTATGGTCATGTTAAAATTCGCCCATGGTCATGTTACTAAATTCCGCCTATGGTCATGTCAGTAACTTCTGCCTATGGTCATGTTACTAAATTTTTTCCCATGGTTATGTCAGTAAATTCCGCCTATGATCATGTTAACTTATGGTCATTTCGCCTACGGTCATGTCAGTAACTTCTGCTTATGGTCATGTTCCTAAATTCCTCCCATGGTCATGTTACTAATTCCGCCTATGGTCATGTTAAATTCCGCCTATGGTCATGTTACTAAATTCCGCCATGGTCATGTTCTAAATTCCGCCTATGGTCATGTTGGTAATTCCTGCCTATGGTCATGTTGGTAATTCCTCCTATGGTCATGTCTGTAACTGCCTATGGTCATGTTGGCTAATTTTTGCCTATGGTCATGTCAGTAACTTCTGCCCATGGTCATGTCACTAAATTCTGCCTATGGTCATGTTACTAGATCTGCCATGGTCATGTTGGATAATTCACCTATGGTCATGTTTCTAAATTCCGCCCATGGTCATGTTACTAAATTCTGCCATGGTCATGTTGGCTAATTCCGCCCATGGTGATGTCACTAAATTCGCCTATGGTCATGTGGCTAATTCCTCCCATGTTCATCTCTGTAACCTGCCTATGGTCATGTTGGCTAATTTTGAATATGGTCATGTCGGTTAATTCCCTACTATGGTCATGTCAGCAAATTCTACCTATGTCAAACTTCTGCCTAGGGTCATGTTGGCTAATTCTGCCTATGGTCATGTTTCTAAATTCCGCCTATGTTCATGTCAGTAACTTCTGCCTATGGTCATGTTCCTAAATTCTTCCCATGGTCATGTTACTAAATTTTTTCCCTTGGTTATGTTACTAAATTCCGCCCATGGTAATGTTACTAAATTCCGCCTATGGTCATGTCAGTAACTTCTGCTTATGGACATGTTACTAAATCGCCCATGGTCATGTGGCTAAATTCCGCCTATGGTCATGTTGGATAATTCAGCCCATGGTCATGTTGGCTAATTCCTCCTATGGTCATGTCACTAAATTCTGCCTATGGTCATGTTCTAATTCCAACCCATGGTCATGTCAGTAAATTCTCCCATGGTCATGTCACTAAATTCTACCTTTGGTCATGTTACTAGATTCTGCCTATGGTCATGTCGGTAATTCTGCCTATGGTCATGTTGGCTATTTCCGCCCATGGGCATGTAACTAAATTCTGCCTATGGTCATGTTGGCTAATTCTGCCCATGGTCATGTTATAAATTCCACCTATGGTCATGTCAGTAACTTCTGCCTATGGTCATGTTATTAAATTCACCCATGGTCATGTAACTAAGTTCCGCCCATGGTCATGTTAATAATTCCTCCCATGGTCATTTGGCTAATTCCACCTATGGTAATGTTGGCTAATTCTGCCTATGGTCATGTTACTAAATTCTGCCATGGTCATGTTGGCTAATTCCTCCCATGGTCATGTCAGTAACATCTGCCTATGGTCATGTTGGCTAATTCCTCCTATGGATGTCATGTCTGTCAATGGCTAATTCTCCCATGTTCATGTCTGTAACTTTGCCTATGGTCATGTTGGCTAATTTTTGGATATGGTCATGTCTTTAATTCACCTATGGTCATGTCAGTAACTTCTACCCATGGTCATGTCAAACTTCTGCCTAGGGTCATGTTGGCTAAATCTGCCAATGGTCATGTTTCAAATTCCGCCATGGTCATGTTTACTAATTCCGCCCATGGTCATGTTACTAAATTCGGCTATGTTCATGTCAGTAATTTCCGCCTATGGTCATGTTACTAAATTCCGCCCATGGTCATGTTACTAAATTTTTTCCTTGGTTATGTTGGCTAAATTCCGCCTATGGTAATGTTACTAAATTCGCCTACGATCATGTCAGTAACTTCTGCTTATGGACATGTTCTAAATTCAGCCCATGGTCATGTCTCTAAATTCCGCCTATGGTCATGTTGGCTAATTCAGCCCATGGTCATGTTGGCTAATTCCTCCCATGGTCATGTCAGTAACTTCTGCCTATGGTCATGTTACTAATTCCAACCCATGGTCATGTCAGTAACTTCTACCTATGGTCATGTTACTAAATTCCACCCATGGTCATGTTCTAAGTTCTGCCTATGGTAATGTTGGCTAATTCCTGCCTATGGTCATGTTAGTAATTCCGCCCATGGTAATGTAACTAAATTCTGCCTATGGTCATGTTTCCACTAAATCTGCCCCATGGTCATGTTGTGTGTGTTAGCTAATTCCTCCCATGGTCATGTCAGTAAATTCTGCCTATGGTCATGTTACTAAATTCCGCCTATGGTCATGTAACTAAATTCCGCCCATGGTCATGTTGGCTAATTCCTCCCATGGTCATTTTACTAATTCACCTATGGTCATGTTGGCTAATTCTGCCTATGGTCATGTTACTAAATTCTGCCTATGGTCATGTTAACAATTCTCCTATGGTCATGTCAGTAACATCTGCCTATGGTCATGTTACTAAATTCCGCCTATGGTGATGTCACTAGATTCTGCCCATGGTCATGTTGGCTAATTCAGCCCATGGTCATCTCTGTAACTTCTGCCTATGGTCATGTCAGTAACTTTTGAATATGGTCATGTTACTAAATTCTGCCCATGGTCATGTTGGCTAATTCCACCTATGGTCATGTCAGTAACTTCTGCCTATGGTCATGTTACTAAATTCCTCCCATGGTCATGTCACTAAATTTCCCCATGGTCATGTTAGCTAATTCCGCCTATGGTCATGTTACTAAATTCTGCCTATGGTCATGTCACTAAGTTCCGCCCATGGTCATGTTACTAAATTCCGCCCATGGTCATGTTACTAAATTCCGCCTATGATCATGTTACTAAATTCCGCCTACGGTCATGTCAGTAACTTCTGCTTATGGACATGTTCCTAAATCGCCCATGGTCATGTTGGCTAATTCCTCCCATGGTCATCTCTGGCTAATTCAGCCTATGGTCATGTCGGTATTGCTGCCTATGGTCATGTTCATAATTCCGCCCATGGTCATGTCAGTAACTTCTGCCTATGGTCATGTTACTAAATTCCGCCCATGGTCATGTTACTAAATTCCGCCTATGGTCATGTCAGTAACTTCTGCCTATGGTCATGTTACTAAATTTTTTCCCATGGTTATGTTACTAAATTCCGCCTATGATCATGTTACTAAATTCCGCCTACGGTCATGTCAGTAACTTCTGCTTATGGACATGTTCCTAAATTCCGCCCATGGTCATGTAACTAAATTCAGCCCATGGTCATGTCAGCTAATTCTGCCCATGGTCATGTGTTACTAAATTCCGCCCATGGTCATGTTCTAAATTCCGCCTATGGTCATGTTGGCTAATTCCACCTATGGTCATGTCAGTAAATTCTGCCTATGATCATGTTACTAAATTCCACCTATGGTCATGTTACTAATTCCGCCCATGTCATGTCCTAGTAACTTCTACCTATGGTCATGTTACTAAATTCTGCCTATGGTCATGTTACTAAATTCCGCCCAATGGTCATGTTGGATAATTCAGCCTATGGTCATGTCACTAAATTCCGCCTATGGTCATGTTACTAAATTCTGCCATGGTCATGTTGGCTAATTCCGCCTATGGTGATGTCAGTGACTTCTGCCTATGGTCATGATGGCTAATTCCTCCCATGTTCATCTCTGTAACCTGCCTATGGTCATGTTGGCTAATTTTGAATATGGTCATGTCGGTTAATTCCGCCTATGGTCATGTCAGCAACTTCTACCTATGTCAGTAACTAATTCCTATGGTCATGTTGGCTAATTCTGCCTATGGTCATGTTTCTAAATTCCGCCTATGTTCATGTCAGTAACTTCTGCCTATGGTCATGTTACTAAATTCCTCCCATGGTCATGTTACTAAATTTTTTCCCTTGGTTATGTTACTAAATTCCGCGTGATCATGTTACTAAATTCCGCCTTTGATCATGTCAGTAACTTCTGCCTATGGTCATGTTCCCAAATCCGCCCATGGTCATGTCTCTAAATTCCGCCTATGGTCATGTTGGCTAATTTAGCCCATGGTCATGTTGGCTAATTCCTCCCATGGTCATGTCAGTAACTTCTGCCTATGGTCATGTTCGCTAATTCCAACCCATGGTCATGTCAGTAACTTCTACCTATGGTCATGTCACTAAATTCTACCTTTGATCATGTTACTAGATGCTGCCAATGGTAATGTTGGCTAATTCTGCCTATGGTCATGTTACTAAATTCCGCCCATGGGCATGTAACTAAATTACGCCTATGGTCATGTCGGCTAATTCTGCCCATGGTCATGTTGGCAAATTCCACCCACGGTCATGTCAGTAACTTGCTGCCTATGGTCATGTTACTAAATTCGCCCATGGTCATGTAACTAAGTTCCGCCCATGGTCATGTTGGCTAATTCCTCCTATGGTCATTTTAGCTAATTCCACCTATGGTAATGTTGGCTAATTCTGCCTATGGTCATGTTACTAAATTCTGCCTATGGTCATGTTGGCTAATTCCTCCCATGGTCATGTCAGTAACATCTGCCTATGGTCATGTTGGCTAATTCCGCCTATGGTGATGTCAGTCATGATGGCTAATTCCTCCCATGTTCATCTCTGTAACTTCTGCCTATGGTCATGTTGGCTAATTTTGAATATGGTCATGTCTGTTAATTCCGCCTATGGTCATGTCAGCAACTTCTACCTATGGTCATGTCAGTAACTTCTGCCTAGGGTCATGTTGGCTAATTCTGCCTATGGTCATGTTTCTAAATTCCGCCCATGGTCATGTAACTAAATTCGCCCATGGTCATGTTACTAAATTCCAGCCCATGATCATGTTACTAAATTCATACCCATGGTCATGTCAGTAACTTTTGCCTATGGTCATGTCACTAAATCCCGCCCATGGTCATGTTGGCTAATTCCACCCATGGTCATGTCAGTAACTTCTGCCTATGGTCATGTCACTAACTTCTGCCTATGGTCATGTTACTAATTCCCCATGGTCATGTCATTAACTTTCACCTATGGTCATGTCACTAAATTCTGCCCCTGGTCATGTTACTAAATTCGCCTATGGTCATGTTACTAAATTCCGCCTACAGGTCATGTCAGTAACTCCCCTATGGTCATGTTCCTAAATTCCGCCCATGGTCATGTTAGCTAACTAAATTTACTAATTCAGCCCATGGTCATGTTAGACATTCCGCCCATGGTCATGTTACTAAATTCCGCCTATGGTCATGTTCTAAATTCCGCCCATGGTCATGTAACTAAATTCCTGCCTATGGTCATGTTCATTAATTCCGCCCATGGTCATGTTCACTAAATTCTTGCCTATGGTCATGTCATGTAATTTCCACCTATGGTCATGTCACTAAATTCTACCTTTGGTCATGTTACTAAATTCTGCCCATGGTCATGTCAGTAATTCTGCCTATGGTCATGTCACTAACTTCTGCCTATGGTCATGTTAAAATTCCGCCCATGGTCATGTAACTAAATTCCTCCTATGGTCATGTTCGCTAATTCTGCCTATGGTCATTTTATAATTCTGCCTATGGTCATGTAATTAAGTTCCGCCTATGGTCATTTTGGCTAATTCCACCCATGGTAATGTTGGCTAATTCTGCCTATGGTCATGTTACTAAATTCTGCCATGGTCATGTTGGCTAATTCCGCCTATGGTGATGTCAGTGACTTCTGCCTATGGTCATGATGGCTAATTCCTCCCATGTTCATCTCTGTAACTTCTGCCTATGGTCATGTTGGCTAATTTTGAATATGGTCATGTCGGTTAATTCCGCCTATGGTCATGTCAGCAACTTCTACCTATGGTCATGTCAGTAACTTCTGCCTAGGGTCATGTTGGCTAATTCTGCCTATGGTCATGTTTCTAAATTCCGCCCATGGTCATGTAACTAAATTCCGCCCATGGTCATGTTACTAAATTCCGCCCATGGTCATGTTACTAAATTCCGCCTATGGTCATGTCAGTAACTTCTGCCTATGGTCATGTTACTAAATTTTTTTCCCATGGTTATGTTACTAAATTCCGCCTATGATCATGTTACTAAATTCCGCCCACGGTCATGTCAGTAACTTCTGCCATGGACATGTCACTAAATTCTGCCTATGGTCATGTTGGCTAATTCAGCCCATGGTCATGTCAGTAACTTCTGCCTATGGTCATGTCAGTAACATCTGCCTATGGTCATGTTCGCTAATTCCCCATGGTCATGTCAGTAACTTCTACCTATGGTCATGTTACTAAATTCCTCCCATGGTCATGTTACTAAATTCCGCCTATGGTCATGTTGGTAAATTCTGCCTATGGTCATGTCAGTAACTTCTGCCCATGGACATGTTCCTAAATTCCGCCCATGGTCATGTAACTAAATTCCGCCCATGGTCATGTTAGCTAATTCCGCCCATGGTCATGTTACTAAATTCCGCCCATGGTCATGTCTCTAAATTCCGCCTATGGTCATGTTGGCTAATTCAGCCCATGGTCATGTCAGTAACTTCTGCCTATGGTCATGTCAGTAACTTCTGCCTATGGTCATGTTCGCTAATTCCTCCCATGGTCATGTCAGTAACTTCTACCTGATCATGTCACTAAATTCTACCTTGGTCATGTTACTAGATCCGCCAATGGTCATGTTGGTAAATTCAGCCTATGGTCATGTCACTAAATCCGCCTATGGTCATGTTACTAAATTCTGCCATGGTCATGTTGGCTAATTCCGCCTGGTCATGTCAGTAACTTCTGCCTATGGTCATGTTGGCTAATTCCTCCCATGGTCATCTCTAGTAACCTGCCTATGGTCATGTTACTAAATTCCGCCCCATGGTCATGTCTGTAAATTCCGCCTATGGTCATGTTGGCAACTTCTGCCTATGGTCATGTAAATTTCTGCCTATGGTCATGTTGGCTAATTCCGCCTATGGTCATGTTTCTAAATTCCGCCTATGTTCATGTCAGTAACTTCTGCCTATGGTCATGTTACTAAATTCCTCCCATGGTCATGTTACTAAATTTTTTCCCTTGGTTATGTTACTAAATTCCGCGTATGATAATGTTACTAAATTCCGCCTACGATCATGTCAGTAACTTCTGCTTATGGTCATGTTCCCTAAATCCGCCCATGGTCATGTCTCTAAATTCCGCCTATGGTCATGTTGGCTAATTTAGCCCATGGTCATGTTGTAACTCTCCCATGGTCATGTCAGTAACTTTTGCCTATGGTCATGTTCGCTAATTCCAACCCATGGTCATGTCAGTAACTTCTACCTATGGTCATGTCACTAAATTCTACCTTTGATCATGTTACTAGATGCTGCCAATGGTAATGTTGGCTAATTCTGCCTATGGTCATGTTACTAAATTCCGCCCATGGGCATGTAACTAAATTACGCCTATGGTCATGTCGGCTAATTCTGCCCATGGTCATGTTGGCAAATTCCACCCACGGTCATGTCAGTAACTTCTGCCTATGGTCATGTTACTAAATTCCGCCCATGGTCATGTAACTAAGTTCCGCCCATGGTCATGTTGGCTAATTTCTCCCATGGTCATTTTAATAATTCCACCATGGTCATGTTGGTAATTCTGCCTATGGTCATGTTACTAAATTCTGCCTATGGTCATGTTGGCTAATTCCTCCCATGGTCATGTCAAATAACATCTGCCATGGTCATGTTGGCTAATTCCGCCTATGGTGATGTCAGTCATGATGGTCATGTTAGCTAATTCCTCCCATGGTCATCTCTGTAACTTCTGCCTATGGTCATGTTGGCTAATTCTTGAATATGGTCATGTCTATTAATTCCGCCTATGGTCATGTCATTAAAATTCTACCTATGGTCATGTCAGTAACTTCTGCCTATGGTCATGTTTATTAATTCTGCCCATGGTCATGTTTCTAAATTCCGCCCATGGTCATGTTACTAAATTCCGCCCATGGTCATGTTACTAAATTCCGGCTATGTTCATGTCAGTAATTTCCGCCTATGGTCATGTTACTAAATTCCGCCCATGGTCATGTTACTAAATTTTTTCCCTTGGTTATGTTACTAAATTCCGCGTATGATAATGTTACTAAATTCCGCCTATGGTCATGTCAGTAACTTCCGCTTATGGTCATGTTCCTAAATTCCGCCCATGGTCATGTTCTCTAAATTCCGCCTATGGTCATGTTGGCTAATTCAGCCCATGGTCATGTTACTAAATTCTGCCCATGGTCATGTCAGTAACTTCCTCCTATGGTCATGTCAGTAATTCCTGCCCATGGTCATGTTAGTAACTTCTGCCTATGGTCATGTCAGTGAATTCTACCTTGATCATGTTACTAGATGCTCCCAATGGTTCATCTCTTGGCATAATTCTGCCTATGGTCATGTTGGCTAAATTTGCCCATGGGCATGTAACTAAATT
>JAHFZB010001293.1:0-12844 GCA_036884735.1 Huso huso | reverse complement strand
GGTGTTCAGGAAGATTGGCTTATACTGCAGGTACAGACAACAGAGGAATGAGTTAGGAGATCAGAGTACACGAGGGGCTGCACAGGAACGAGAGGAGATCAGAGTACACGAGGGGCTGCACAGGAACGAGAGGAGATCAGAGCACACGAGGGGCTGCACAGGAACGAGAGGAGATCAGAGTACACGAGGGGCTGCACAGGAACGAGAGGATAAGCAGGTTACCTGGTTCATGCCAGCATTGGCAAACAGCAGCGTGGGGTCGCCGAGAGGACTGGGAGGAGGAGGCACGCATTGGTGCTCATGCTTCTTGAAGAAGTCAATAAATTTCTGTCGTATCTGAGCAGCTGTCAGTGTGGAGTCCATCTTGGAAAGGATGTGCAAGGCTGGAATTGAGGAAACAGGCATGTGAGAGGGGGCTGCCCAGATACACTCATTCCTTCCTACAAATGAATTACTACTCCGTCTATCAAATCCAGAAGTGTATAAAATAGTTGCAACCCCACACATCCTCATACAAGCACTGCAGATGCACAAACCCATGCAAGCACACGTCTGTCTCCTTTCCCTAAACTTGCAGCACAAGCTTGTGTTGTATCCCTAGTGGTTGTCGCTGTAGCAAAACTATAATTCACAAAGCTGTAGGGAATAAAAACGGAATAAACTATCCAAAAAAAAGAGAAGCATCTGCAAACATGTAGTTAAAAATTACTTCAAACTTCACATGTCAAACTGTAATTGTGTATAAAGTATTTCCTCAGCTGTCAGTCTGGAACTACAGGTAATGTTCAAATCATTCAACTGAACTGGTGCCCGTGTGAAGCGGCGGGCTTGCGATCCAGCTGCATGTAGACAGGAACGAACAATTCACTTCACCATAATGATGTTCTGAAGTACCTGCTTTATGTTTTATTTTTAATTACCTGTAATAAATATAAGCTCTAGATTTATATATATATATATATATATATATATATATATATATATATATATATATATATATATATATAGCATGTGAATGGAGCTAAATAAACCGCAATTACAATAATATATAAACACTTACTCTTCCTCAGATCAAATCTTTCTATCACACAGTCCTGCAGCACAATGAAACCACACAGTCCGTGGTATGCAAACGCCCCGCCCACAGCGTACCCTATTGGTTATTTATTGCACACTTATAAATATATGTCTTGTTGATTGTCTGCAGACGCTGTCAATCAGCCCGCAGTGTCGCGGCTCAGAGTTGCGTGCACGGCGCGTAAGGCTGATGCAACTGAGCAGTAACTGGCATCACGTGATTCCAGTGTGTCGCTGCGGAAGGTGCAGCAGTATTGGTACTCCTGCTGATTCAACAGGGCAGACCAGCTACAGTGAATCTCTGCAGGACCTAACTGCATTGTAAATAATCTGTCAAAATGCGTAATAAAATTAAATAAAGGCGCCAGTGATATAAATATGTGATTTCTACTAAATGTACATTCTAAAATATTGGGGCATACTTATTGCAACAGAAACTACTACCAATATGAAGGGAGGCTGGGGCAATAATGGAACTGTTTGAACACTCCATCCCACTAGATGGCGCTGTGATTTCAACGTTTTGGATTTAAACTAACATCTTTTAGCCACGAGTTTTTATATGTCTATGGTCTGAGAGCTTGAGTTTCAAGTTGATCGGGCCATGCCGGTGGATACTAAGCGAGTTCGTGGACCAGAGAAATCCCAGTCGCCCTGGCTGTTCGTGCAACAGAGCCGGGGGCAACCGACCCGGGTCCCCAAGACAAGAGAGTCGGAAAGACGGGCGGACGGCAGGCGGCGGGGCCAGGTGGATGCGAGGCCGATGTTTGCTCGCTGCGGACTGGTGAGCCAGGCCGGGAACACCAAGCTGATCTGCTCGGTGTACGGACCGCGTCAGACGGAGAGAAAAGACGAGCTGGACATGAAGGCGGGCAGGCTGGTGTGCGCTTTCAGACTCGCTCCCTTCTCGCGCGCGGAACTGCTACGTTTTGTCTTAAACAATCTGATTGGATAAAATAAGTTATCAAGTAGATTACTCCTGATTGGCGCACACATTTAGCGAATCAAAACTTAGAATCGCGTTACCTAATTTGCATAGACCCTACGGCTGTCTTGCGTGCGCACCTGTTTAAAAATATATATTTATTAATAAAACATTTTCTAGTTCACAGGTCCACATCAGTATTTTAAAAATATTATATTTTCATGTCTCTGCTGAAGAATTGTTTTCCTACCTGTCATATTTTAAAACAGGCAGTTTCGAAATAACCAAACAAAACAACGATTTTAAACCAGAACTTTACTGAAAGAAGGATTTAATCCTTTGAATTGTAGTTCTCTTTTATAGCGATTTAAACTCTTTCCAAAAGTATATACGGTTGAAGGTAACTGTAATAATTTAATAACACATTATCAAAATGTAACCAAGATTCATGACGAACATTGTTATGAACATGCACAGCAGCAGTTTAAAAAGTAGACAGCGTAAGATTTTGAAATGTCACGTTTGTCAATTGTTCCGTTTTTAGTGAAGTATGTGGAAAACTATAACGCAGTGTGTAATTAAATATGTCAACGCAACATTATTCAGCAGGTTTCATTCGACTATATGAAGCAAAAATTAGTTAGCACTCATTTCAACCACTTGAAAGACGTTGGATAGGAAATGAAAGCTAAAGCCTTGTCTATCTCGCTGAGGTTTTCTATTCATTGTAAACAGCAGAGGTTACCGCAACCGCTCCGAGTTAATGAGTTCCAACAAGTATATTTAATTTAATATGTTAGTTTGTGGAAGAAGGAAGCCAAGAGAGGAGGCGTTTGCTATTGTTTTGCAAAGACTACGAGGGACAGAGCTCGTTAAACCAGGTGAATGCACCCGCTTACTTTGTTTATTATTCCGTGCAGCGATTGTTTTTGAATCCCGCATTGTTAATGACAAATGACCCGCCGGACCCGCTTGTCATGTTTGTTTACTTAAGAACATAAGAAAGTTTACTAACGAGAGGAGGCCATTCAACCCATCTTGCTCGTTTGGTTGTTAGTAGCTTATTGATCCCAGAATCTCATCAAGCAGCTTCTTGAAGGATCCCAGGGTGTCAGCTTCAACAACATTACTGGGGAGTTGGTTCCAGACCCTCACAATTCTTTGTGTAAAAAAGTGCCTCCTATTTTCTGTTCTGAATGCCCCTTTATCCAATCTCCTTTTGTGACCCCTGGTCCTTGTTTCTTTTTTCAGGTCAAAAAAGTCCCCTGGGTCGACATTGTCTCTAACTTTTAAGATTTTGAATGCTTGAATCAGATCACTGCGTAGTCTTCTTTGTTCAAGACTGAATAGATTCAATTATTTTAGCATGTCTGCATACTACATGCCTTTTAAACCCGTGATAATTCTGGTTGCTCTTCTTTGCACTCTTTCTAGAGCAGCAATATCCTTTTTGTAACGAAGTGACCAGAACTGAACACAGTATTCTACGTGAGGTCTTACTAATGCATTGTAAAGTATTAACATTACTTCCCTTGATTAAATTCAACACTTCTCACAATATATCCAAGCATCTTGTTGGCTTTTTTTATAGCTTCCCCACATTGTCTATATGAAGACATTTCTGAGTCAACATAAACTCCTAGGTCTTTTTCATAGATTCCTTCTTCAATTTCGGGTATCTCCATATGATATTTATAATGCACATTTTTATTGCTCATGCAGTACTTTACACTTTTGTCTATTAAATGTAATTTGCCATGTCTCTGCCCAGTTCTGAATGCTGTCTGAAACCTGTGAAAAGTAATCATTTAATATATTTGCTATTTTTTTTTCTTCGTCTATGATTTTGCCATTTTTGTTGCTGTGCTTCTAGATTTTCTCTGGCTGTGTGCTGATATTCCTGATCCTCCACCCCCTCGCTGTGCTTCTAGATTGCTCTGATTGTGTGCTGATATTCCTGATCCTCCATCCCCTCGCTGTGCTTCTCGATTGCTCTGGCTGTGTGCTGATATTCCTGATCCTCCATCCCCTCGCTGTGCTTCTCGATTGCTCTGATTGTGTGCTGATATTCCTGATCCTCCACCCCCTCGCTGTGCTTCTAGATTGCTCTGATTGTGTGCTGATATTCCTGATCCTCCACCCCCTCGCTGTGCTTCTAGATTGCTCTGGCTGTGTGCTGATATTCCTGATCCTCCACCCCCTCGCTGTGCTTCTAGATTGCTCTGATTGTGTGCTGATATTCCTGATCCTCCACCCCTCGCTGTGCTTCTCGATTGCTCTGGCTGTGTGCTGATATTCCTGATCCTCCATCCCCTCGCTGTGCTTCTCGATTGCTCTGATTGTGTGCTGATATTCCTGATCCTCCATCCCCTCGCTGTGCTTCTCGATTGCTCTGATTGTGTGCTGATATTCCTGATCCTCCATCCCCTCGCTGTGCTTCTCGATTGCTCTGATTGTGTGCGTGTGTTCCTGATCCTCCACCCCCTCGCTTGTGCTTCTCTGCTCTGATTGTGTGCTGATATTCCTGATCCTCCACCCCCTCGCTGTGCTTCTCGATTGCTCTGGCTGTGTGCTGATATTCCTGATCCTCCATCCCCTCGCTGTGCTTCTAGATTGCTCTGGCTGTGTGCTGATATTCGATCCTCCACCTCGCTGGGCTTCGATTGCTCTGATTGTGTGCTGATATTCCTGATCCTCCATCCCCTTGCTGTGCTTCTCGATTGCTCTGATTTGTATGCTGATATTCCTGATCCTCCACCCCCTCGCTGTGCTTCTAGATTGCTCTGATTGTGTGCTGATATTCCTGATCCTCCATCCCCTCGCTGTGCTTCTCGATTGCTCTGACTGTGTGCTGATATTCCTGATCCTCCATCCCCTCGCTGTGCTTCTAGATTGCTCTGATTGTGTGCTGGTATTCCTGATCCTCCACCCCCTCGCTGTGCTTCTCGATTGCTCTGATTGTGTGCTGATATTCCTGATCCTCCATCCCCTCGCTGTGCTTCTCGATTGCTCTGATTGTGTGCTGATATTCCTGATCCTCCATCCCCTCGCTGTGCTTCTCGATTGCTCTGATTGTGTGCTGATATTCCTGATCCTCCATCCCCTCGCTGTGCTTCTAGATTGCTCTGACTGTGTGCTGATATTCCTGATCCTCCATCCCCTCGCTGTGCTTCTAGATTGCTCTGACTGTGTGCTGATATTCCTGATCCTCCATCCCCTCGCTGTGCTTCTAGATTGCTCTGGCTGTGTGCTGCTATTCCTGATCCTCCGTCCCCTCGCTGTGCTTCTCGATTGCTCTAATTGTTGCTGATATTCCTGATCCTCCACCCCCTTGCTGTGCTTCTAGATTGCTCTGGTTGTGTGCGTGTGTTCCTGTACCTTCACAGGTCTGTGACAATCCAAGTTAGTTTTAGTGTTAGTGCTCACTCTCTCCTATCTCAATTGATAAGATGAAGTGTGTGTGTTCCTGTATCTTGACAGGTCTGTGAAGATGAGAAGGTCTCCACAGTCTGGAGTCTGGTCTCTGAGAAGCTCAACATACCTGTCAATCAACCGGGACTCCTCTACAAAGGCAAGGCGCTGGCAGGTAGGCTGCACTGTACAGCACAGCACTTAATTAAAAAGCATGCATTTTACTCTATATATATATATATCTATTAACAGTAACACCGACAAACAAAGTGTCTTCAGTCTTTTTTCATCTTTGATTTGTATTAAATCTTTTAATCTGACTGGTCTTTAATCTCTCCTGTCTCTTCCCCCTCCCTCTCTCTCTTAGATGAGCACAGACTGTCACACGACTCCATCGCTCCCGAACTCATCTTGACGCCCCCAACCCAGAAAGTGTCACCCGAGCAAGAACAGCACTCCCTGTGTCACCCCTCATCTCACGCAGTGAGAGTCTGGAGCACCTACACAGAGCTCACTTGACTCCCGCAAAGCCAAGACATCGAGGCTCTTGTGCTGCTTTTGCCCCCAGCCCGAAAGCGCTTGTTGGCAGTGCTGAGGCACGCTGACCCCTGAGCTAGCAGCTTAGTTTTCCCTATTGAGGAAGGATTACGCCTGGGTTCATCAGTAATAATGAATTAGTGGAGACAGTACAGTGCTAGGGGGGATGAAGGTTTACATCAGAATAGAAACTTTGCACACAGTCAAGCTGCTAGAAGTGGAATCATTTCTGCTGCGCAGCTTCAGCTTCCACAGCTTGACGAGGGACACAACATAAAACACACATGTTCCTATGGAAGCCACACAGTTAATATACAATAACATTTTTTTAAAAATATATAGCACCTTTCATAGGGTGCCACCATCACAAATTGCTTTACAGGGGTAGGATGTGAACTGTGCATTATATACAGAGTCACTTACAATAGGACACTGATTTAACATCTCATCTGCAGGATGGAGCGCAAGGAGGTAAAATGACTTGCTCAGGATCACACAGTGAGTCAGTCAGTGGGAGATGAACCAGTGACGTTTTAGTTACAAGCCCTGGACTTTAACCACACTACACCACGCCTGGTAGCCCTGGTATTTACCTCTGAGCCCTGCTGTGTAATAGGGGTGTGTTTCATAATCCCTCCTCTCTTCTGTGGCATGAAACTGCAACTGTGCAAACAACCAGGATTCTCAACTCCAGCAGTGTGTGATATCTGACAAGGGAAGCTCATCTCATATACAAGGTTAGACTGCTAAACTGTCACAAGGAAACAGGTGTTGCAGTGGGCTAGATCATTAGCATGCTGTGCTGTTTTTCTTGGGGGACTGGGTTCAAATCCAGGTGAGTTCTTCCTTTATTTTCAAAGACTTGGTTAATTTCCTATATAAGGTAATGAAAAATCAGGCTCTTCCATGGAAGTGAGATGGACTGGGCTCAAATCCAGGCGAGTGCTTTGCTTTATTTTCAAAGAATGTGTTAATTGACTATACTGTATATAGTGTGAACCAACACTTTCCTGTGGGAGCTGGTGGTGTAATGGGCTAATCCCACAGCCTCTCCTTGAAGATGATGGTTCGAATCTGAGTCCCGAAGAAAAAGAAAAAAAAAAAACAATTATTAAATAGAAATATTGAGCTATGTAATGTTTTCATACAGAAGGGCCTGGTTTGCAGATTGGACACTGGAGGGTAGCATTGAGATAAGATAGAGTGAGATGGAAAGTGAAAATCAGAGAGAGAAGATGCAGTTTCTTAGGCAGCAATAAAATAGAACCTTGGAATTTGATATTATTGATAATAATGTCCCGAGAGAGAGAGAGCATGAGCATTCTTACTAAATAGTTTGAAACACATTTGGAAAGCCCTATGCATTCTTCACAATTCAGAAATAATAAAGATGATATGCCCTGAAGCACTAATGGTAGTTGTACAAAAGAGATGCTAACTTAGCAAACAAAACAAGATAACAGATCCTTTAAAATGATGTGAAAACCTACAAAAACAAATGTAAAGGATGTAAATATATATTTTGAATTATATATGAAAATACAGGGTGGAAATCCAGTTGTTAAGAATGTGTCATGCAAGACTAGCAAGTTCACTGATGTCATATTTTACCAAAATGTAATGAAATAAAACATGTGGGAGAGATCAGTACAATATTATAGCAAACACAAAATCACCTATTAATTAAAAAAATAATAAAATAAAAAGACATACCTTGAATGACTTGTAGGTTTAGAAGCACTCAAATACAGAAATAAAAGGAGAACAAACGGTACAGGGGACGCGGAGTGGAGAAATAGCAGCGCCCGCACCGCCTACATTCCTAAACATGGATAGTATTTCAGACACCGCTGCGCTTGTAAAATGGCCTAATGCTGCCATCTTGTGGTCATTTAATATAACTGCTGGTTCTAGCAAACCAACATTTCGTTTTTAAATCTGGACAGCTCAGCATCCCTTTGAAATGACTCAGATTAACCTGGACCCCCCCCCCGTTCAAATATAAAGACATTGCTGAAACATATAACACAAATAATAAAGCTCCTACCATTCTTCTATCGGTTTAAATGTTCTTGAATTGCTTTTTAAAATCAATGTCACTGATTTTGCATTCACTTGGTTTAAGAGTTCTGTCGATCGTAATCTGCAAAACAAAAGCAAACAGCTCCTCGTTTGGCTTTCTTCTTCCACAAACCAACACATTTAATGAAATCCATCTGTTTCAGACTGAGACGCGCTCCCGGGTGAGCTCATTAATTTAGCGTGGCTTTGTCGAGCGGGTTACAATGGGCAAAGTAGGCAGTGAACTTTATGAAGATGGGGAGAATGTAGCTCTCTCCGTTCCTTATCCAATGCTGCCATCGTGTGGCCTTTTAGTAGAACTGAAAGTTGTAATAAACTGATTTTCTTTTCTTTTTTTGTTTTATTTGAACATAACTCAGTTGCTCCTTGACTCGGATTAACCTTACCCCCTGTACAAAAATAAAGACATTTCTAATACATTCTTAAAATACATCAAAAAATAATATTTACACGATAACCAAGAAAGTACAATGTATAAATAATAAAGTCATTGCTGAATTCACTACCTGTATTACCCGTTGTAACAACAATATTTTTTCTTGTTGCATCTAAATTAATAGTGCTGGAGTAGATATACAAGATAAATACACTGAACACAGCGAGAGCGCTGGAGCAGCTACACAAGATAAATACACTGAACACAGCGAGAGCGCTGGAGCGGCTACACAAGATAAATACACTGAACACAGCGAGAGCGCTGCAGCAGCTACACAAGATAAATACACTGAACACAGCGAGAGCGCTGCAGCAGCTACACAAGATAAATACACTGAACACAGCGAGAGCGCTGCAGCAGCTACACAAGATAAATACACCGAACACAGCGAGAGCGCTGGAGCAGCTACACAGGATAAATACACTGAACACAGCGAGAGCGCTGGAGCAGCTACACAAGATAAATACACTGAACACAGCGAGAGCGCTGGAGCAGCTACACAAGATAAATACACTGAACACAGCGAGAGCGCTGGAGCAGCTACACAAGATAAATACAATCGAACACAGCGAGAGCGCTGGAGCAGCTACACAAGATAAATACACGAACACAGCGAGAGCTGGAGCAGCTACACAAGATAAATACACCGAACACAGCGAGAGCGCTGCAGCAGCTACACAAGATAAATACACTGAACACAGCGAGAGCGCTGGAGCAGCTACACAGGATAAATACACTGAACACAGCAAGAGCGCTGGAGCAGCTACACAAGATAAATACACTGAACACAGCGAGAGCGCTGGAGCAGCTACACAAGATAAATACACTGAACACAGCGAGAGCGCTGCAGCAGCTACACAAGATAAATACACTGAACACAGCGAGAGCGCTGGAGCAGCTACACAAGATAAATACACTGAACACAGCGAGAGCGCTGCAGCAGCTACACAAGATAAATACACCGAACACAGCGAGAGCGCTGGAGCAGCTACACAAGATAAATACATTTATTTATTATTGGTGAGACCAAGATTGCATGTAGTTTCAGAACATCTCCCCCAGTGGTTAATTGTGGTGTTTACGGCAGACTAATTCAATGGTTTTGTCCATATCCTGTATATTTCCATATTACCCATAATTCAATATGTACTGATTTGTGCTACTTAACTGGAAAGGTACTTATATTTAAATTATATATTTTTTAATAATTAAAATTGTATACAACATTGAACATATAATCCCCAAACACCGTTTTGGTGACAATATAAAACTTATTTTAATATATGTAAATTAATTAACACTAACCCTAAGTTGAATTTTAGCTAGTTATACAAATTATAAATAGCTCTTGGAATTGTGTAATTAGCATATATCCCAATTACCCTAAATTGTAAAATTACTGATTTGTGAGAGTTAACTCAAAAGCCATGTGTAATATAAATATAGAGAGATATATATTTTATTTTAAAGCATTAAAATTGTATAAAACATTAACCATATAATCCTCAATTACCACTTTGGTGACAAATTAATAGTTTTAATCATTTTAATATAGAAATATACTATAATAAAAACAAACCACAAGTAGGCTTTTGACTAGTTATATGAGTTATAAATAACTATGGAACTCTATATATTATATAGCAAGAGCTGTAAGGCTTGAGCTAGTGATTGTGCTTGGTGAGAGTTAAGTGGCTGAGATGCATGTGATAGAGAAAATACAGTACTGATGAGGGAGAGAGAGGTGGAGCCCTACAAGATGGGAGGGGTGAAGAGATGGTGGAAGGAAGAGAGAGGGACAATGGGGAGGAGGGCAAAGAGGAGTCACGCGTGTCAAAAGGGAAGGTTGGGTTTGGGGCTAGGGTTAGGGGGGGTTAGGGTTTGCACTAGAAGACTGGCTCTACCTCCACTACGCTCCCCTGCCTCCCAAGCCCGCTCCTTCTCCACCCTTGCTCCACAGTGGTGGAACAACCTTCCTACAGATGTCAGGACTGCCCAGTCCCTGACCACATTCCGGCGCCTCCTTAAGACTCACCTCTTCAAACAGCACCTGTAGAACTCCTCTGTTGTATCCTGGGACACTATCACCCTTCATTTAAATGTGCTTTATTTTGCTCTTATCTGCCCCCATTTTACTGCATTTAATCCTGTACTTCAGAATATTGTAATTCTGCCAGTGTTTAACCTGTAGTACTTTGTACTTAATCATATCCTGATGTAACTATCACTATTTAATCATATCCTGATGTAACTATCACTATTATCTGCTGTATTATTGAATTGTGGTTTGTCACACTTGAACAAAAATTATTGTATTTCTTGCTCTTATTGCATTACTTGTAGTGTAACACTTGAATGTATTTGTATTTGCTTGCGATTGTAAGTCGCCCTGGATAAGGGCGTCAGCTAAGAAATAAATAATAATAATAATAAATAATAGGGTTAGGGGTTAGGGTTTAGGTTGGGGTTGGGGTTAGGGATTAGGGTTAGGCCAGGGGTTGTGTCAGTTGTGTTTAGGGTTAGCCCAGGCCAGGGTTTAGGTTAGGCCTGGGGTTAGGTCAGGGTTTAGGTTAGGCCCAGGATTAGGTTAGGGCCAGGCCAGGACCAGGCCAGGGCCAGGCCCAGGCCCAGGCTGGCCAAGCCATAGGCCAGCCCAGGCCCAGGCCCAGGCCAGGCCAGGGCCCAGGTCAGGCCAGGACCCAGGCCCAGGCCAGGCCAGGCCAGGCCCCAGGCCAGGCCAGGGCCTGTGCTGAGGCGAAGAAAATAGGCCTGGGGCCCAGGGCCCAGGCCAGGGCCCAGGCCCAGGCCCAGGGCCAGGCCAGGGCCAGGCCAGGCCAGGCCCAGGCCAGGTCAGGCCCAGGGCCCAGGGCCAGGCCCAGGTCAGGGCCCAGTGCCCAGGGCCAGGCCAGGGGCCAGGGCCCAGGCCCAGGGCCCAGGGCCGAAAATTCCAGGGCCCGAAACAGGGCCAGGGGCCCAGGGGCCGAGGCCAGGCCAGGCTCACACGCCAGGCCAGGCCCAGGGCCCAGGCTTCAGCCTGAGGGCCCAGGCTCAGGGTCAGGGCCGAAATAGTCAACAGGGCCAGGCCAGGTAACAATAGCCGCCGGAAATTATGTACTGAAATAGGCCGTGCGTCAGGCTGAAAATATAAACAGGCCAGGGCTCAGGTCACCCAGGCCTGTAAATAGGCTCAGGGCCAGGGTCAACCCAGGCCCCAGGGCCAGGCCTCTGGCCCCAAAATAGGCCAGGGCTCAGGGTAACAGTGACCAGGCCAGGGCCAGCCAGGCTGAAAATTAAAAATTAAAATTGTACTGTAACAGGGCCAGGGTCAGGCTGAAAATGAAAAATTGTGGGCCAGGCCAGGCCAGGCCAGCTCAGGCCAGGGCTCAGCCAGGGCCGAAAATAAAAAATCTAAATAGGTCCAAATAGGCCAGGCCAGGCTGAATTCAAATAGGGCCAGGGCCAAAATAGGGCCAGGCCAGGCCAGGCCTGTACCAGGCCAGGCTGAAATTGGTGGGGCCAGGCCGAGGTCAGGCCAGGCTGAAATAGGGCCCAGGCCGAAATTAGGCCCAGGCCGAAATAGGCTCAGGACAACCCGAACCAAAACGGCCAGGCCAGGGCCCAGGTCAGGTCAGGCTGTAACAGTCAGGTCAGGCCAGGTCAGGCCTGGCTTAGGCTAGGCTAGGCTAGGCCAGGGCCAGGCCAGGCCAGGTCAGGTCAGGTCAGTCAGGTCAGGCCAGGGCCAGGGCCAGGGTTAGGTTAGGCCAGGGCTAGGGCCAGGGCTAGCTAGGGCCAGGTTAGGTTAGGGCAGGGCCAGGGCCAGGCCAGGCCAGCCCAGGCCAGGCCAGGCCAGGGCCAGGCTCAGGCCAGGCCAGGCCAGGCCAGGGCGAAATAGCCAGGCCAGGCCAGGCTTCAGGTTGTGCTGTGCCAGGCCAGGCCAGGCCAGGGCCTAGGTTGTACAGTTAGGCCAGCCCAGGCCAGGCCAGGCCAGGCTAGGCCAGGGCTGCCAGGCTAGCCAGGCCAGGCTAGGCCACAGGCTAGGCTAGGCCAGGGCGAGTTAGGCTGCTAGGCTGGGCTAGGGTTAGGCTAGGTTAGCTAGGTTAGGTTAGTTAGTAGGAACTGTTTCCTGAGAACCCACACTTGGTTGGTTTTCAGGAAAGAAAGATGCACTGGCCATCTGGCTCTTTTGGATTTCTTTGTTTTTTTTTTTTTTTGTTTTTTTTTTTTGTTTTTTTTGTTGTTTTGGGTTAGGTTAGTTAGGGTTAGGGTTAGGGGTTAGGGTTAGGTTAGGGGTTAGGTTTAGGTTAGGATTAGGATTAGGGTTGAAGAAGAAGTATAGGGTTTATGGGTTAGGTTAGGTTAGGCTTAGGTTAGGTTAG
>JAHFZB010001292.1:0-12846 GCA_036884735.1 Huso huso | reverse complement strand
GACACTGCATACCGTGTGATGGGCGCACAGCGGCATGACTCTGACGGGGATCGGCATAGCATCAGGAAGAACAAACGTATGCACGGATGACAGCCGGCATACTCGGGCGGACTCTGGAGCAACAGCCGTACATTTTTTCACTGAAGAGAAGGAAAAACAGTATTATCTAGTGACTGCCGGAGATTGATCAATTCACTTTGGTTGACGGAAATAGAGCATTGTTTCAGTGATTTACAGAACAGCTGCATAATGCAAAGGACGGGAGTACAGTTTTATACCTGTGTGATGGGAGAACAGCGGTATACTGAAAGACTTATGAATACTGTACTTGTGTGACTGCTGTGACGGGAGGAAACAGCGGTATACTGGTGTGACGGGAGTACAGCCCAGATTGTGCGACAGGAGTACAGTATTTACCCCGGACGATCTGGCGGTGTAATGGTTGACGGAAATAGAGCATTACTTGTGTGGACGAGAGCAGCGGATACGTGTGCGGAGTACAGTTTTATACCTGTGTGACGGGAGAAGCGGTATACTTTGTGTGACGACAATAATACCTGTGTGACTGCTGGTGACGGGGAACAGCCGGAACATTTGTGGACGGGAGTACAGCAGCATACCTGCGTGACTGGTATGGCAGGAAAACAGCGGTATACTTGTGTGACGAGAGTACAGTATTATTTGTGTGACTGCTGTGACGGGATCAGCGGTATACTTGGTTGACGGAAATAGAGCATTACTTGTGTGACGAGAGAAGAGCGGTATACGTGTGTGACTGCTATGGCAGGAAAACAGCGGTATACTTGTGTGACGAGAGTACAGTATTACGGCGATCAAGGTGACGGGCGCATGAACATTATACGGTGTGATGGGGGAGAACAGCTGCATACCCGTGGACGGGAGAATAGCGGTATACTTCAGTGGACTGGAGTACAGCATTACTCTTGTGTGACTGCTGTGATGAGGACAACAGTATACTTGTGTGACGGGAGTACAGCCGCATACCTGGTGTGATGGCAGATGAGCAGCATATTTGCGACAAGGGGAGCACAGCCGGATATCGCACGGAGAACAACGGTGGCATACCGAAAGTGACAAGAGCACAAAGTATTACCCAGTGACCGCTGTGACCGGAGAACAGCGCTTATACTGTGACGGGAGAATAGCATATAATTGTGTGATGACCGCAATGACTTGTGTTACTACTGTGACGTGAGTACAGATTTATAATTGTGTGACAAGGAGTATAGCGGCATACCGGTGACGGAGACAGCTATAGTATTGCAGGAAGAACAGTGGTATACTGTGGATGGGAATACAGTATACTGTATGACTGCTGAGACGGGAGAACACCTGTATTTTTAGACGAAGGGAAAAAAACAGCGGTACGCGGTGGTGGACGGGAGAACAGTATTATATGTGGCTTGCCAGTGATAAAGTACATACTTGGTTGATGTGACTGCTGTGATGGGTGAACAGAAAACATAATTTTTCTGGTGATGGGGAGTACAATGTATACTTGTGTGACGGGAGCATAGCATTACTTGTGAAATGCTGTGACGGGGAACAGCGATATACCTGTGCGGACGGAGTACGTGTTATTTGTGCGGACTGTATGGGACCCGGCACTGTGACGGGAAACAGAGCATTACTTGTGACGGGAGAACAGCGCATACTTGTGCAGACGGAGCCGCTCATAATCTGCGTGACTGCTGGTGACGGGAGTACAGCGGTATACCCGTGTGACGGGAGAAGGTTATTACATACAGTGACGAGAGTACAGTATTATTTGTGTGACTGCTGCGGACGGGATCAACATGGTATACTCTGTTGGACGGGAATATAGCATTAATTGTGTGACGAGTACAGCGGCATACTTGGTGTGACGGGGAGAACCCGCGTATACTTCTGCAGATCGGAGAACAGCAATAATTTGTTCTGATCGAAAATAATACCTGGCCGACTGCCGTGACGTGGGGAACAGAACATGAAAAGGTATTTGTGACGGGCAGCACAGCATTACTCTGTGACTGGTATGGCCGAAACAGGTGGCATACCGTTGTGATGACGGTGAGCAACCGTATGGATTTGTGTGACCACTGCACAGGAGAACAGCGCATACCGGTGCGGTGATCGGAAACAGAAGCATACTTGTGTGGACGAGAAGAGCCGCATACGCAGGTGACTGGAGAGGCATTAAACAGCGCGACAGCCGCATACCCCCCTTGGTTTGAGAACAGACATTACCTGGTGCATCCGGAAAACAGCCGGTGTGACCGGGAGAAAAGCATTAACGGTATACTCCGTTGCGGGAGGGGAACAGTTTATTTGTGTGATCGGGAGTACAGCGGCATACTTGTGTGATTTGAGAACCGCTGCATACCTGCGTGATGTGAGCACAGCAGGCCCGTGATGGGAGAAGACACTTTGTGTGACTGAGTACAGCGTATACGCGGTGCGGACCCGGAGAACAGTAATATTGGTGTGGACAAGATGACACAGCATACTTGTGTGACTGCTGTGTGACGGGGAGAAAACGGGCATACCCAGGTGACGGCAACACAGCATTGGCTTGCGTGACGCGTGACCGGAGAACAATTCGTATACTGCCGTGATGGAGAAAAGCTGTATGTCTGCGTGTGATGGAGTATAGCATTACTTGCGTGACGGGAGGACACGGAGAGCACTCTGGAAAGAGGAAGAAACAGCTTGATACACCAGCGGACGATACCGCGCCCGCATGCCGGAAAAGTGACGGAATGACTGTTGTGACCCGGCGAACAGCGGACAGCATTGATTTCACGCGATCAGCCGTGGAGTACAGAAGTATAATCCTTGTGATATTGAGTATCAACTGGTGATCGCCGTGATTGGTGAGCGGAAAGGAGAACCAGTGGATGGAACACAGCGGCTACCTGTGCAGTGGAGCACAGCGGCATACCCGATGAGCAAGGCCGCATACTCCAGGATGGGAATACAGCATTACTTGTACACCGCAGCATTCGGAGAACCAGTATTTATCGCAGACCGCAGTGAAGGGAGTGACAGTGGCATACCCTGTGATCTTTTTTTTTTTTTTGAGGCACCATGTCTGTGCGATCGGGAGTAGCCGCATACCGGTGTGACGACAGCAATACCTGCGTTACTGCTGTGATGGGGAGAAATCAGGCATTATTCAGTGATGGGACGGGAGCAGCGGCATACCTGGTTTGACGGGAGTATAATACGGCTTGTGCAAATGCTGTGACGGGACAGCGGCATACCCTTGACGGGAGTACAGCTGTATATTTGTGTGACGAGAGTACAGCATTATTTGTGACTGCTGTGACCCGGGAAACAAAAGCAGGAATTGTGCACGCGGAACAGCATTTTCCTGTGACTGCCGCGACCGAGAACAGCGGGCATACCCCGTGACGGATGACAGTGCTTCGTATACCTGTGACGGGAGAACAAAAGCATTACTTATCCTACCACCGACAAGAGACAGCTGCATAATTGTCTGAACAGAGCGATACTTGTACGGGAGTGACTATGAGCATAGCCGTCATGGTATGGCGGAAAACCGCCGCGGACGGAGTACAGTATTATTTTGTGTGACTGCGGACGGATCAGCGGTATACTTGGTTGACGGAAACAGAGCCGTACGAGATCTTTAGAAGAGCCTTCGGCTGGACTGGTTGGCAGGAAAACAGCCGCAGTGTTTGGTGCGACCGGATTAATTATGTGACTACTGTGACGGGTGAACAGCGCTGCATACTGATGACCGAGTATAGCATACCGGTGTGATGGTTACCAGCGGCATAACTGGTTGTGTGATTGTAGTATAGCAATATATATTTGTGTAAACAGCAGTATACTTGAGTGACAGTACAGCTGTATACTGTGGGACGGAATATAGCAGCATATTTGGTGCGACGAGAGTACAGTATGATTTGTGGACTGCCGTGACGGGAAAACGTGCAATTTTGGTTGACGAAATGTACAGCATTACTTGTGTGACTGCTTAACCGGAGAACCGCGCATATACGTGGTGTGACGGGAGAAAAGTTTTAATTGTGTGACGGGAGAACAGCATTATTGTGTTGCGATCTACAGCGGCACACCTGCGTAACTGGAGTGATAGCGTGTTTCCGAAATACTATTACTTGTGGACGGGAGAGGGAGAACAGCAGTATGTTTGTGTGACCAGGGTGCACCTGGCAGGAAAACAGCCGGCATAATTTGTGACGGGAGAACAGTATTATTTGCGGACCGCTGACGGACTGAAGCTGCATACTTGGTTGATGGGAATAGAGCATTACCAGTGACGGGAAAACAGCCGTGTGACTGCTGTGATCGGCAAACAGCATTTGTACTGCCGCGAGGAGTAAAGCATTACCTGTGTGGGACTGTGGACGGGGAACAGCGGCATACTTGTGTGACGGGAGTACAGCGGCATACCTGTGGACGGGAGATGCGGGGAACGACAGCCGGTTGGATGGGTGACAACAGCAGCATTACCCAGGACGGAGAAGTACAGTATTACCCTGCGTGACTGCAGGAGTATAAAGACAGCGGTGCGACTGCTGAGTGACGGGAGTGTCAGCGTTACTCAGGTGATGGAGCGGGTTATTCTTTGTACCACTGTGGACGGAGCACAGCGGCATAATAGTGCATTAGGAAGCCAGAACAGCGGTGGTATTTCAGGATGGGAGTACAGCATTTTATACCTTGCTGTGACGGAGAACCTGCATATTACTTGTGTGACTGGCGGAAAAAACAGTGTGGACGGAGACTGGTTGTGACGGGGAACAGCGAAGCCTACCTGTGTGACTATCGTGCAAGTATCAGCAAGGATGACTGGTATGGCAGGGAACAGCGGTAATTTGTGCGATGGGGAGGCCAGCAGTATTATTTGTGTGAATGCTGCACATCGATCAGCGGTGCATACTTGGTTGACGGAAATACAGCATATACTTGTGTGACGAGAGAAGAGCGGTATTCGTGACCGCTGGTATGGCAGGAAAACACGTGCACTTCCATTGACGAAATACAGCATTGCTTATGTGACGAGAGTGAACAGTTTTAACCCGTGCGGTATACTTCGTTGAACAGTATAGCATAATTTGGTGTGTGACTCAGTACAGCAGTGACTACTTGTGGGAACGAAAGAAATACCTGCGTGATTAAGTACAGCAGTATAACCTGTACGGACGGGAGTAAAACAGCTACTTGTGTGACGGGAATATAGCAGTATATTTGGTGACAAGAGTACAGGATCAGCTTGGAATAACATCGGATGGAGAAAACGGTATTGGCCACGCAGGACGAAAGAGAAGAGTGACTGCTGTGATCAAGAACAGGTGACCGCTGTGCGGCAGGAAAACAGCTATAATTGTGTGACGAGAGCAATAAGACACGTGTGACTGCTGTGACGGTGAACAGCGGCATATTTTTTGTGACTGCTAAGAAGGAAAAACAGTGGTATACTTGTGTGATGGGAGATTGTTGTTTTACCTGTGTACGGAGTGCAGTTACCCAGTGACGACAGCACACCTGTGACTGGCTGGATGTAGAAATGCGACATTTGTAGTGATGGGGAGCGCCATGCATACTTGTGTGACGGGAGTATACATTACTTGTGTAAATGCCGTGACGATGACAGCGGCATGGATTTGTGTGACGGGAGCACAGCTGTATACTCTGTGTGACGAGTACAGTATTACTTTATGACTGCTGTGACGGGTGAACAGCGGTATACTTCGTTGCGGGAGCACCGGGTGACGGGAGCAGCCGCATAATCAGGTAACGGAGCAACCGCGGTAATTTGGTGATCTATGAGCATAGTACACAGTGACTGCTGATGGGAGGAAACAGCTGTATACCCCAGGTGACGGGGAGGCGAAGCATAACTTGTGGACGGAGTGACGGGAGTACGGTATAAAAGGTGACGGGAGTACAGCAATAGTGCGTGACCGCTGCAGACGGAGGACAGCGGTATACCTTATTGACGGGAATTGCGGTATACTTGTGTGACGGTAGAACAGCGCACATCTGGACTGCTGTGAGGATCAGCGGTTTGTGTGGTGACGGAGTATAGAGCATTACCTGTGTGACTGCTGTGACAGCGGAACAGTGATGGTTCTTGTGTGATACCTGTGTGACTACTGTGTGACGGGGAACAGCCGTATACTCTGGTGACGGGGAGTACAGCAGTACCTGTGTGACTGGCAAGGCAGGAAAACAGCGGTACACTGTGTGACGGGAGTACAGCGCATACGGTGTGACGGAGTATAGCAGACCCTGTGTGACTGCTGTGACGGGGAACGAGAGTACTTGTATTATTTGCACAGCGGATACCCTGTGACGGGATCAGCGTTGTACTGGTGACGAAATAGAGGCATTACTGCAGTGACGGAGAGTACAGCTGCATATCGCAGTGACGGGAGTACAGTTTTATACCCAGTGATGAGAGAACAGTATTATACTGTGTGACTAATAATAATACCTGGTTGACGGAAATAGAGCATTAGACGGGGGGAAACAGCGAACACGGTGTGACGGAGTACAGTTTTAACCTGTGTGACGGGAGAACTG
This sequence comes from Huso huso, assembly GCA_036884735.1. Taxonomy (NCBI): domain Eukaryota; kingdom Metazoa; phylum Chordata; class Actinopteri; order Acipenseriformes; family Acipenseridae; genus Huso; species Huso huso. The sequence continues at coordinate 6,270 of JAHFZB010001292.1, read as the reverse complement.
GTATACTTGAAAACAGCCGCAAATAATTTGTGTGACTGCTATAACAGCGATTATTTCAGTGATCGGGAGACGGATCAGTATAATTTGGTTGACGCGGAAATGAAAACAGCTGAATACTTGTGAGAAGAGTACAGTATTATTTGTGTGACTGCTGGACAGGAAAAACAGCCGTATACTTGGTTGACGGAAAGCAGAGCATTACCAGGACTGCTGAGACGTGGTGTGAACAGGCATGTTGCGGGAAAAAAGTAATATACAGTGACGGACAGTACAGCGGCATTATTTGACTGTTGTGATTACAGAACCGCTGCATACTCTGCAGATGGGGAGCAGTGTATACCCCAGTGACGGGAGTGATGGAGTACATATCTGTGTGATTAGAATATAGCAGAATATTTTGGTGACAAGAGTAGCACAGTGAGGGGAGAACAGCTGATACCGTGTGACGGAAGAAAAGTATATTTGGTGACGGGAATAAAGTATGACTTGGTGACGAGAGGAGAAAACTGCTTACGTGACCGGAGAACAGCGGTATACTGTGACCGGAGAAAAGCCGTATAACTGTGTGATGGGAGAACAGCAGATCACTTCCAGGCCAGCAGCTGTACCTACCAGACGGAATACAGCCGTATAATTGTGTAACGGGGACATAGCGGCATACTTGCTGTGACCTGAGAGCAGCATTACCAGTGACTGTGTGATCGGATGAACAACATTATATACCTGACTGCTGCGGAAAGCAGCCATATACCCGTTGATGTGAATAGAGCACAGTGTGACGGATGTCGTGTGACGGGAGAACAGTAATATTTGTGTGGACCGCCGTGACGGATCAGCCGTGTACTTGGTTGATGGAATAGAGCAATTACTTGTGTGACGAGAAACAGCCGCAGCAACGGGTGTGACGGGAGTACAGTTTAGACGCAGTGGACGGAGAACGCGGAATACTGGTGATCTGCAACGGGGGAACAGCCGATATTACCCCGTGTGATCGGGAAACAGCCAATACCAGTGATGTGAGCACAGCAGTATACCCTGTGACTGGTATGGGAGAAAAACACGTATACTTGTGTGACGGAGCACAGCCCGCATACCTGACTGCTGTGACAGGATCAGCGGTACACTCGGTTGACGGGAATAGAGCTATTACTTGTGTGACTGCCGTGAAGCAGTATACGGTAAAAGACTGAGCATAAAGGAAACAGCGGTATAATCGTGTGACGAGATGATCAGCCGCATGAATTGTGCGTCGTGAGCACAGCCGTATTCTGTGACGGACGAGAACACAGCGTATATCTTGCTGACTGCTGGAGGAAAACAGCAGTATACTTGGTGACGGGTGTATTGTTGTTTGACCTGTGTGACGGAGAACAGCGGTATATTTTGCGACGGAGGAAAAGCCTTTAGGAGACTGTGTGATCTGGGGAGAACAGCGCCATACCTGTGTGACAGTACAATACCCGTGCGACTGCTGTGACGGGGAAACAGCCAAACACTTGTGATGGGAGTACAGCAGTATACAGCGGGACGGAGTATAGACTGTGTGACGATGGAGAAAAAACAGCCGCAATAACGTGTGACGAGTACAGCTTATTTGTGACTGCTGTGAGAGGACTGGACGGGACTTGGTTGACGGAAACCGTGTACTTGACGACGAAACAGCCGACATACCCAGGTGACGGGAGCAACAGCCGGCACCTGTGTGACGGGAGAACAGCCGTATTACTCCGTGGATGAGCACAGCCGCATAAATTTGACTGGTGGACGGGAGAACATTTGTATACTTGTGTGACCGAGACAGAACTAACCCGTGCGGCGGATACAGCCCATACGTGATGACGGGAGGAACAGCATTTGTGTGTGACTGCTACAGACGGAGAGACAGCGTACACGGTTGATGGAGAACAGTGGTTTATTTGTGTGATGGGAAAACAGCGGCATAATTGTGTGACGGGAGAACAGCCGCATGCTTGTGTGATGACGGGAGAATAGCATTACCCAGTGACGGAGAATACGGGGAACAGCGACAGACTGGACGGAGCACAGCGGTATACTGCTGTGACGAGAACAAGTATACTTGTGTGGACGGAGTACAGCGGCATACCCCAGTGACGGGAGATACATTATACCTGTGTGACTGCTGTGACGTGAGTACAGCGAGCATACTTGATCTGAAACTATAGCATTACTTGTGTAAATGCGACAAAAGGACAGCATTTAACTTGCGATCCGACGGACGAGAACAGCAGTATACCCTGTGTGACGGAGTATAGTCTTATTTTGTGTGACTACAGACGGAGATCTCACGCATAATTTGGTGTGATCGAAACAGAGCATTACTTGTGATTTGGGAACATACGGCATACATTTTGTGGTGATCGCGGGACACAGCGGCATACCTGTGTGAGAAGAACAGCGAACAATTTCCGGTGACGGGGAGTACAGCATTATTGTGACTGGTGACCGCTGTGACGCGGGAGAACAGCCGTATTTTTTGTGACCGCTGCGAACATTATGGCATGACCTGTGACGGGGAACAGCCGTTACTTACCCGTGACGGAGTGCAGCCGCCATACTCTGTGTGATCCACAGCACACCTGCGTGACCGGTTGCGATGGGGGAACAGCTGATACAATTTGTGTGATGTGAGCACAGCCGCATACCCAGTGATGAGCATAGCATCACGAAACGCCAGACGGGGAGGATCGTACGGCATGCCGGTGTGACAGAGTACAATGTATACCTGTGCGACGAGAGTACAGCATTATCGGTGACGCCAGATCGAATGGTGGTCAGCGGTATACTTATTAATGACAGGGGTATAACGTGCCCAATGTGACTGCTGTGGCGGAGACAGCCGGTATCGTGTGTGACAGTTGGTATTATTTGTGTGTTGCGTCCTGGCGGTGTCATGATAATGACGGGAGGAACAGCGGTATACTTGTGTGATGGGAGAGACGGCTGGAATACCCAATGTGACTGAATTGCAATGATGTTAGCTTATTATTGACTACTGCTGTGTGGAGGTGGTATACTGCAATGTGGAGATAGCGGGGTGTATGCTTGATGTGGTGCAGTGTGCTTGATGACTGCTGTGTTGGGAGACAGGGAGTATCGCAGTGGCTGACGGGTGCAGCCCGGTGCTCTTGTGTGATGGTGGATGAGCCGGTATGCTTGTGCGATGAGGTACAGCAGTATACTTATGTGAGATACAGCTGTATGCTTGTGAGATATAACAGTATGTTGGTGACAAGAGTACAGTATGACGTGTGACTGCTGTGTGGGGAGAAAAAGCGGTATAAGTGTGTGGCAGTACAACGTACTTCTGTGACTGCTGTGACCGGAGGCAGCGGTATACTGCGATGGGAAAAAAGCTGTATGGTGTGTGATGGGATACAGCATTAGCATTATTTACATGACGGGATACCGTGGTATAATTGATATGTGGATATAGCGGTATGTGAGGTGACGGTATGGTATTGCTTGATGTGACTGCTGTGACGGAGGAACAGCGGTGTACTTGATGACGAGGAATTACAAGTATGCCTGTGTGAGGAGTACTGGCCGATATCACGTGTGTGTGGGAGAACAGTATTATATTATTGACTGTTGTGTGAGACAGCGGTATGTAGTTGATGGGAATAGAGCATTCCTTGTGTGGCCAGGGAGAAACAATGATTACACGATGTGTGGGAGAACAGCCGCATAATTGTGTGACGAACAGCATTATCTGTGCGACTGTTGACGGGGAACAGCAAATACCGGTGTGATCTTTATTAAACCAGCCGTATACCTGTGCGATGGGGGCAGGAAAAACATAACCCCTGCGACTGGAGAATAAATGCGTATACTTGTGTGACTGAGCACAAAGTATTAATTGTGTGACTGCTGTGACGGGAGAACAGGGGTATATTTGTGATGACGGCATTAGTGACGGAGCAGCATACTTGTGCGATGGCAGATGAGCGATACTTGTGCGATGGGGAGTACAGCGTATACGTATGTGGACGGGAACACAGCCGTATTGATTCTGCGACAAGAGTACAGTATTACCTGTGTGACTGGTTGTGACGGAGAACAGCAGTATACCCGGTGTGACGGGGAGTATAGCATTACTCTGTGTGACTGCTGTGGGAGTGACAGGGTATACTTGTGACGGGAGTACACTGGTCATTTGTGTGATGGGGACGGGAGTACAGCGGTATACCCGTGTGCAGGAAGAACAAAGTATACTCTGTGATGGGAATACAGACACGGTATGGACTGTGTGACGGAGAACAGTATTATTTATTATTGACTGCTGTGTGAGATGATTATGCCAGTTGATGGGAGTACAGCGGTATACCAATATGGCAGAGATACAGCGGTATACTTGTGTGATGGGGTCATGGTATACTTGTGTGTGGAGGACAGTATGACTTGTGTGACTGCTGTGTGGGAAAAACAGTATGGTGTGTGACGGCAGTACAGCATTACTTCTGTGACTGCTGTGACGGAGAACAGCGGTATACTGTGTGTGATGGGAGAAAAGCTATTATAATTGTGTGATGGGAGTACAGCATTACTTGTGTTACTACTGAGCAAGGTACAGTGATTATAATTGTCCTAACGGGATATGGCGGTATGTAATTGAGGTATGGTATTACTTGATGTGACTGCTGTGACGAGAGAACAGCCGCATATGCGGTGTGATGACGGAGTACAGTTTTATACCTGTGTGACGGGAGAACAGCGGCATACTTTGTGTGACGACACACACCTGTGTGACTGCTGTGACGGGGAACAGCGAAATACTTGTGTGACGGAGTACAGCAGTATACCTGCGTGGACTGGCAGGCGGCAGGAAAACAGCGGTATACTTCAGTGACAAGAGGCTGGTATTATTTGTGACCACGAGGACGGGATCAGCGGTATACTTGGTTGACGGAAATAGAGCATTACTTGTGTGACGAGAGAAGAGCGGTATACGTGTGTGACTGCTATGGCAGGAAAACAGCGGTATACTTGTGTGACGAGAGCAGGCCACGGCGACTGCTGTGACGGGTGAACAGCGGTATACTTCTGTTGCGGGAGTATAGCATTACTTGTGTGACGGGAGTACAGCGGTATACTTGTGTGATCAGAACCGCGACAATTTCTGTGATCGAGTACAGCAGCATAATTTGTGCGGACGGGACACAGCTGTATGTGCGACGGAATATAGCATATATTTGACGTGAGTAGAGCAGCATGACTTGTGTGACTGCTGTGACGGAGAAAAAAACGGTATAAGCGTGTGACGGCAGTACAGCATTACTTCTGTGACTGACCGTGAACAGCGGCAACAGCGACGGGAGTACAGTGATAGGGAGAAAGCTGTATAATTGTGATGGGGAGTACAAAGCGGTATACCTGTGACGGGAGTACTGCATACTGTGTGACGGGATAACAGCGGCACGGTGTGACGACAATACCTGTGTGACTGTGACGGGGAACAGCGAAAATACTTGTCTGACGGGAGTACAGCAGCATATGTGTGACTGGTATGGCAGTGGCAGCGGTACACGTGTGACGAGTACAGCCGTATCGTGACGAGCAGCGGCATACCTGTGTGACGGGAGTACAGCCGTATACTTCAGTGATGGGAGTACAGTGCATACTTTGTGAATGGAGTACAGTATTACTTGTGTGACTGCTGTGGATGGAGAACAGCGGCATACTTGTGTGACGGAGTATAGCATTTCAGTGACTGCTGTGACGGGAGTGACAGCGCACGTGTGTGACCGGAGAAGCATTACCTGTGCTGACTGCTGTGGCGGAGACAATGATATGCTTGTGTGAGCAGGGGTGGTATACCTGTGGCGGTGCAGCTATACTTGATGATGGGAGTGCAGCTGAGGTATGCTTGTGTGGGCAGGATGCACAGCTGTGCTTGTGTGACAAGGTACAATCACCTAATGACGGGAACAGTATACCTGTGTGGCAGGTATAGCATTACTTGTGTGACTGCTGTGACGGGAGGACAGCCCCGGTATACTTGTGTGGGAGTACATCATTACTTGCAATGATGGGCGTACAGCCCGGTATACTTGTGTGGCGGAATTACAGCGGTATACCTGTGTGGAAGAACAGTGGTATACTTCTGTGATGGAATACAGCATTACTTGTATGACTGCTGTGACGGAGAATTTCATGGGTATATTTTGTGAAACTGCTATGAAGGCTGATGGTATACTTGTGTGACAGGAGTATTGTTTACCTGTGTGTGGAGTGCAGCTAACGTAACCCCAT
>JAHFZB010001291.1:0-12895 GCA_036884735.1 Huso huso | reverse complement strand
ACTAGCTTCATAATTTACAGCATGACTAAAAATGTATAGTAGAAACAGTCCCTGCTATAAAGAGATCATATAAACGTGTGTTTATATTAGACAGTTGTTAGACAGCACTGTATTTTGATCTGGGACAAAAATAGTTCAAATACTTGCACATATGGTCACATATCTCACTTCAACTACCTGTTATTAAAGCTGATTTATTCTCCTTAAGTCAAAGTAGGTTATTCCCTGTATCTGATAGCCTTTCATCAATAACCAATTACACCTGCTGAAAATAACAGAGCGGTTTTAGGTTCATTTCAAACCGTTTAGCATTATTTTATTTTTTTTGTGTTTAAACCTGTAGAATAAATATCTGAATATTTGAAAAGTATAATAACTGTGTGGAAAAAGAGTCAAATCATTTTAATTTGTATTACAAATCACTTATAAGATCATTAATGACATGTCTCTAGAAGGCGATTCACACCCCTGACTAGGTGGCAGTAGCACATGGAGGAGGATTGATCTGGTTGCTACACTTCTTTGTCATCCAGCGCTCGTCTCTTGTTTTGTGCCGCAGGATGCTCCAGCGCAGGACCTCTTGAGAAGATGCGCGGCTCTGCAGACTTTAAACCCGTGGATGCGTGACCTGGATCTGAATTTGGACACGTTTTCCGCAGAATGTGCTCAGACTTAGTACCGGGAATAGAAAGGGTTGCTACTGCTTGCAAATCTGTGTGTGATTCGTAGATTTGAATGGGAAGGCTACGATAAAAACACATATATCTTACTAAATACAAACCGAAGGCGGTGTTTCTGAATGCAAAGAGGATTCCGCTAGACCAGTCTCAAACTAAACCAGTGAAGATGAACGTCAGTGTCTCCGTGTCGTTGTTTCAAGACGAGCTCGCCTCCACCGTCGAGCACGCAGTGAAAGCGGCTGCAGACAGCGTCGTGTGCGCGATTACTGAAGCTGTCGGCAGCAAATTCACTGAATTCCAAGTGGAAATGTCTGGATTGAAGAGAGAGAATGAAAGTCTGAAACTGAGATTGGAAATATCAGAGAGCGAGCTGAAAAGAGTGCGAAGGTGTATAAACGCTGCAGATGCAGACATTAAACAGCCTTTCATATTTCAAGGTAAGATGGGTTTTATTGTGGTATTGCTCGGTCAATCCAACACCTCAAACCACCTTCTACTGGAAAGATCTTGGTTCGAATCTCTCTTCAGACACGTTTTTAAAGTGTTTGATTATTATAAGCGCTGTTAATAGCACAGCTCTGTCCTAATATTGGTTATAAGGAGTCTAATTGAGGCATTGTGTTATTTTATAGATTATAAGAACGTAGTGCATCTAACCTAGTCTAATTCATATTTAAATAGGTATTCTAGAAACTAAGAAACTACTATATTGGTAAGTCTTAACCAGTCTGTAATTAGAGAGACTTACACGGTGTCCTTCTGGTAAAGTGTATAGAGTCCCGCTGAGACAGTCACAGACCATGTTGCAGAGCTTGAGAATGTAAATATCTCTGTGATGTATTTGTGAGGGTCTTTTAATAGAGCCTTTTATTAGACACAGTGTACAGACCCTGATTAACAGCAGTACTAGAAATAATAGCGCGCTCACAATGCTTTTAACTTATTCACGCTCGCCCTGGCAAAATGTTTCTTGAGATAATCAAGCATAAATAAGAGCCAGACACTTTATATTAACGATATTTTGTATTGTTATTAAAAATAATACCGGTATATCCTGGGGCTGCACCACAGCATCATCGCAATGTATTCAGTGCTGAGTGGGCTCCACAAATGGCGCCTGTAATTGAGTACCGAACTGCATCATGGGATTGACTGTCCTGTCCTTCTTTATATAGTCCTAGCCCAATCCCAGATGTCCATTGGAGGAGTAATCATATACATTATATATATAATCAAACACGTGCTGAATATCATTCTGCAAATAAGTGAAAAATATATGCAGCCCAACTACATAAAAAAAAAATGCTTGTGGAAACACGCTTTTTTATTGCATGGAGGTTTTACTGATCAGATTTACCAGTCTAGTTATGATGGAGCTGTATGGGAACAGTGAAAAAAAAAAAACTTTAGTCGTCTGCAATCAGAAAATCTGTGGTGAAGCCCACTCTGACTGCGTCGTGTCCCAGCTCCTGGTAAGTTACGCTGCTTGAACTACTTGTGGAATTGCAGTTCATCGCGGTGATGTCATAATGTTGTTATGTGCAGTTGTAATGTCCCTCGTGGTGATGTAATAGTGCTGTTATGCAGTCGCTGTAATGTCCCTCGTGGTGATGTCATAGTGCTGTTATGTGCAGTCGCTGTAATGTCCCTCGTGGTGATGTCATAGTGCTGTTGGCGTGTGCAGTCAGCTGTAATGTCCCTCGTGGTGATGTCATAGTGCGCTATATGCAGTCGCTGTAATGTCCCCTCGTGGTGATGTCGTAGTGCTGTTATGGGCAGTCGCTGTAATGCCTTTGTGGTGATATCATAGTGCTGTAATGTCCCTCGCGGTGATGTGATAGTGCTGTTATGCAGTCGCTGTAATGTCCCTCGTGATGATGTCGTGCTGTTATGTGCAGTCGCTGTACGTCCCTCGTGGTGATGTCGTAGTGCTGTTACGTGCAGTCGCTGTAATGTCCCCTCGGTGATGTCGAGTTTGCAGCGCGTGCAGTCGCTGTAATGTCCTCGTGGTGATGTCATAGTGCTGTTATGGGCAGTCGCTGTAATGTCCCTCGGGGGGTGATGTTTCCATCCCAACCATTATCACAATACAGTATGAGTTCACAAAAGACATTCCTCAGACATTTTGCTGACACTTGCTTCTGTTGTCCTCAGCTGTTGTCGGTTTCCTGCTGCGGGGAAAATGTGTTTTAATTTGGGAGTTAAAAACAGGGTAAAGTAACATTATTAAAAATAAATCAATAAAATAAGAGAAATAGTTCCTCTTAGACCCGGTGACATTATGTTGACTCAGAAATGTCTTCATCTAGACAATGTGGGGAAGCTATAAAAAAAGGCCAACAAGATGCTTGGATATATTGTGAAAAGTGTTGAATTTAAATCAAGGGAAGTAATGTTAAAACTTTACAATGCATTAGCAAGACCACATCTAGAATATTGTGTTCAGTTCTGGTCACCTCGTTACAAAAAGGATATTGCTGCTGTAGAAAGAGTGCAAAGAAGAGCAACCAGAATGATCCCGGTTTAAAAGGCATGTCGTATGCAGACAGGCTAAAAGAATTGAATCTATTCAGTCATTCTGACAAAGGGCTGGCTTTGTAGGAGCCTAGCTAGTAAGTAAGAGTTGTAATTTTATACAATTTTGTTTCCCACAGATCCCATAGAGAGCCACGCTTATCCCTGAATCTGAAGCACAGGAAGGGCCAAAGATAGAAGCAGTTTACACACAAGAGGAGTCCTTTGAGCAGGAGTGGTGTGCAAGTCTATTGCAGGTTACAGGGCTGCCATGTGTTAAAGATGAAGACGTCTCTGAACAGGAATGTGTTCCTATTAAAGAGGAATTCATAGAACAGGAATGTGTCCCCATCGCAGAGGAACTTCCTACTGAAAATAATGTCTGTACACTTGAGGAGAACAAGAAGATGGGATCCAACCTGTGTGATGATTCTCCATCTGAATGTGATCTGGGATTTGGAGGTAATCATACATAACAAGCAGCATTGAGCTGCCTATTCATCCTGCAGAACCTGGTACTGAACACCAGCAGTGTACTTGAGATTCATATTTTAAACAAGGGGAGCTGCCCAACCACTATGTCAACAAGGACATCACTGTGCTTGCTCCTGAGGCACCTGCTAGCTGTGCAGCCACTGCCACGCCTCTTTAGAATGCTGTGAGATCAGCGCTGTCCAATCACGCTAGATGATGCAGCCGCTGCCACACCTCTTTAGAATGCTGTTAGATCAGCGCTGTCCAATCACGCCTCCTGAGTCCATTCCACTCCTCATTGAACAGGTTCACTTCTATAAAGTGCTGCTCCTGTGCCTGGATGGATCTTTAATTGGTTCATTTAAACAACTCAGAAGAGGGTTGGAACAAAACAGCAGGAGTGGAAGGGCCAGCTTTGGACACCCTGTGTTAGATCTGTGCCTTTCCCCCATTTCTGTCCCTCCTGGTAATATCAGAGTGCTGTTGTATGCAGTCGCTGTACTGTCCCTCGTGGTGATGTCGTGAGTGCTGTTATGTGCAGTCGCTGTACCGTCCCTCGTGGTGATGTCGTAGTGCTGTTGTATGCAGTCGCTGTACTGTCCCTCGTGGTGATGTCGTAGTGCTGTTATATGCAGTCGCCTGTCCCTCGTGGTGATGTCGTAGTGCTGTTATGTGCAGTCGCTGTAATGTCCCTCGTGGTGATGTCGGCGTGGTTTTGGACTCGCTGTTATGTCATGTAACCGTATATGTTATACTATAAGTGTGTATTATTAAGAATGGATAGTGGTGCAGTATATATTATACTATAACAGTGTGTATTAAGAATGGATAGCGGTGCAGTATATATTATACTATAACAGCGTGTATTAAGAATGGATAGTGGTGCAGTATATATTATACTATAACAGTATGTATTATTCTATTATTAAGATCTATCATTTGCTCAAAACAGCGTGAAGCTGCAGATAAAATAAATAAATAAAGTACTTTGTTCAGCTGATGGTAAACAGAATTAGAACCCAGACACTTAATAATACAGGGTATAACAGAATTAGGAAACGATCGCTCATATTGTTTAAAATCCACACTTACTAATACAGGGTGTAACAGAATTAGGGAAGCTTATCGCTATATTGTTTCAAACCCAGACACTTACTAATACAGGGTATAACAGAATTAGGAAACGATCACTCATATTGTTTCAAACCCAGACACTTACTAATACAAGGTATAACAGAATTAGGAAACGAACGCTCATATTGTTTAAAATCCAGACACTTACTAATACAGGGTATAACAGAATTAGGAAACGATCACTCATATTGTTTCAAACCCAGACACTTACTAATACAGGGTATAACAGAATTAGAAACTTAACGCCGTCATATTGTTTCAAACCCAGACACTTACTAATACAGGGTATAACAGAATTAGGAAACGATCGCTCATATTGTTTAAAATCCAGACACTTACTAATACAGGGTATAATAGAATTAGGAAACGATCGCATCATATTGTTTAAAAACTAGACACTTACTAATACAGGGTATAAACAGAATTAGGAAAACGATCGCTCATATTGTTTTAAAATCCAGACACTTACTAATACAGGGTATAGTAGAATTAGGAAGCGATCGCTCATATTGTTTAAAAATCCAGACACTTACTAATACAGGGGTATAACAGAATTAGGAAACAGTCGCTCATATTGTTTAAAATCCAGACACTTACTAATACAGGGTATAACAGAATTAGAAACCATCGCTCATATTGTTTAAAATCCAGACACTTACTAATACAGGGTATAGTAGAATTAGAAGGAAGATCGGGTCATATTGTTTCAAATCCAGACACTTACTAATACAGGTATAACAGAATTAGGAAACGATCGCTCATATTGTTTAAAAATCCAGACACTTACTAATACAGGGTATAAAAAAGAATAGAAGGGATGTGATTGAATGTATATATACAGTTCACATGGCGTTGCACAAGTAAGCTTCCAGTGTTGTTACTAATGATTATTACACAGGTGGAGTTTGTACAAAAAACATATTGCTGCACTTTGAAAAGTCAGAATTGTGTAAATCACTTGTTTCCATGAAGCTGCTTTGAGAATAAGTAGCTCTCCTGCTGCAGCCCCTTGTCTGCTCATTGTATTTGACACATTGAAACTTGTATTCTGTGATGACAGTTTCCATCCCAACCATGATCACAATACAGTATGAGTTCACAGAAAGACATTCCTCAGACACTTTGAGACTTGCCTCTGTTGTCCTCAGCTGTTGTGCGGTTTCCTGCCAAGAGGGAAAATGTGTTTTAATTTGGGAGTTAAAAAGGGTAAAAGTAAGACTATTAATTAAAAATAAATCAATAAAATAAGAGAAATAGCTCCTCTTAGACCCGGTGACATTATGTTGACTCGAAAATGTCTTCATCTAGACAATGTGGGAAGCTATAAAAAGGCCAACAAGATGCTCGGATATATTGTGAGGCGGTTGAATTCAAATCAAGGGAAGTAATGTTAACACTTTACAATGCATTAGCAAGACCACATCTATAATATTGTGTTCAGTTCTGGTCACCTCGTTACAAAAAGGATATTGCTGCTCTAGAAAGAGTGCAAAGAAGAGCAACCAGAATTATCCCGGGTTTAAAAAGGCATGTCGATGCAGACAGGCTAAAAGAATTGAATCTATTCAGTCATTCTGACAAGGGGCTGGCTTTGTAGAGGAGCCTAGCTAGTAAGTAAGAGTTGTAATTTTATACAATTTTGTTTCCCACAGATCCCATAGAGAGCCACGCTATCCCTGAATCTGAAGCACAGGAAGGGCCAAAGATAGAAGCAGTTTACACAAGAGGAGTCCTTTGAGCAGGAGTGGTGTGCAAGTCTAATACAGGTTACAGGGCTGCCATGTGTTAAAGAGGAAGACATCCCTGAACAGGAATGTGTTCCTATTAAAGAGGAATTCATAGAACAGAAATGTGTCTCCATCGCAGAGGAACTTCCTACTGAAAATAATGTCTGTACACTTGAGGAGAACAACAAGCTGGGATCCAACCTGTGTGATGATTCTCCATCTGAATGTGATCTGGGATTTGGAGGTAATCCTACAAAAAGCAGCATTGAGCTGCCTATTCATCCTGCAGAACCTGGTACTGAACACCAGCAGTGTGCTTGAGATTCATATTTTAACAAGGGGAGCTGCCCAACCACTATGTCAACAAGGACATCACTGTGCTTGCTCCTGAGGCACCTGCTAGATGTGCAGCCACTGCCACGCCTCTTTAGAATGCTGTGAGATCAGCGCTGTCCAATCACGCTCCTGGAGTCCATTCCACTCCTCATTGAACAGGTTCACTTCTATAAAGTGCTGCTCCTGTGCCTGGATGGATCTTTAATTGGTTCATTTAAACAACTCAGAACAGGGTTGGAACAAAGATCATGAGTGGAAGGGCCAGCTTTGGACACCCCTGTGTTAGATCTGTGCCTTTCCCCATTTCTGGTAGACTGTTTGCAGTTGTGCTGCTCCCACAGCTGTACAGAGCTGCAGGGATCACATGTCCCATCACTGGGTGATGTCAGATCCAGTCAGGTTGTTTAGCGTCCCCAGAAGAAACATTTCAGTAGAGCATTTCTGTGGAGAGTATGCAGCAGCATCGCCACAATGAGAGTGAACCCGTATTGTATGACCCATCAGTCTTATTTTATTTCTTACACTTTATTCAAATACAATATCATTTTTAAAAGCTCATCTCACTACAACTATCCCAGGGACTGTAATGTTTGCTCTCAGCGGCACATTTCACTCTTGTGTGTCTCACAGTAAGCATTGCTGTGTTGTTATTGTCATGTTTATGACATGAAGCCCTGCAGAACAGTGCATGTGGAAGAATGCTGTACAATAACCTTTGTCTCTCTTCTCTTTCTTTCTTTAGCTTCTAAAGTAGATGAAGGAGAACACGACTCCACTCCATCACCCCAGTGTAAAAACTCTTCTAGAGGCAAACCACCGTGCAAGAAACACAGAAAACGACACCCCAAGAAGAGTATGTGAAGACATTGAGAACTCACTCAGTTAAAATCCCTTCTTTACAAGACAGACACCCACTTACTGTGGGAGAGTACAGACACCACATTCTGCATGTTTAACAATTCTGAAAACCCAGGGCAACTTGAAGACCTTGCCTCATTCTATTAAAGGTGGGAAGAGTTCCTGTCAATTAGGACGCCCTGAAACTCACAAGGGAAATCCCACAGGAGGGACTCGGTTCCTGGGCTGATTGTGGGAAGAGTTTCAATCATATCACTGCTTAAAAGACACCAGCGCATTCACACAGGAGAGAAACCTTCCCACATACAGTCCAGTGATAAGAGTTTCACACAGTTAGGAAATCTTCATTCACACTAGCGCATTCACACACAGGAGAGAAACCTCATCACTGTGATGTTTGTGGGAAGGGATCAGCCAGTTAGGAGACCTTAAAAAGACACCATCAAATTCACACAGGAGAAAACCTTATCACTGTGATGTTTGTGGTAAGAGATTCAGCCAGTCTGGAGTCCTTAAAAAGACACCATCAAATTCACACAGGAGAGAAACCTTATAACTGTGATGTTTGTGGGAAGAGATTCAGCCGGTTAGGAGACGTTAAAAAAGACACCATCAAATTCACACAAGAGAGAAACCTTATCACTGTGATGTTTGTGGGAAGAGATTCAGTCACATAGAAACCTTAAAAACACAAAGCTATTCACACAGGAGAGAAACCTCATCACTGTGATGTTTGTGGGAAGAGATTCAGCCTGTTTGGAAACCTTAAAAGACACCATAAAAATTCACACAGGTGTGTAATCCTATCCCTGTACTTAATTGCTGGCTCTTACAGGAATCGAACATTCTCAAATTGCAGAGACTTGGAGACACTTAAACAACAGGAGGACATTTGACTAAATACAGAAATATTTACTGAAAACAAAATAATAAACATGCTAGATAAACAGGGTCACCCCTAATCACAATCTGTTCAGATCAAAAGCTCAGACCACAAATATGAACGAAGTCGTCTTGTATTCATCGTCTTGTTGAGCATTCGGATTGTGTTACCTCACATTAGTAATATATTAAATAGATTGTTATTATGAATGCACGCTTTCTCTTTCCTTTCATGTTGCTCAGCCTCTTGCAGTGGGTTCTGTATGGAAGCTTCCCCGATACCACGGTGAATCTGCGGTACCTCAAGACACAGCACAGTGTACAGCAGTTATCATGCAGGCACCTTGCAGTGTAAAGCAGTACTGTTTCCAGCAGGGGGCACCAGAGAGCTTTTAGGAATGTAATGGGCTGCATACCATTGCTTCTAACGAGATGATTTCTGCTCAGGATGTGTTTAATACTGCCCTCTCACTCTTGGGTACTCTATTAACAAACGCAGGTTCTGTGTTTTTAATATCAATTTGTTGTTTGACAACGAGACTACTAAACCAAATAAAATCTATATTAAAAATGTTTTGCTGCCTGTATTAAATGCTGTTTTAAATGTTGTTCAGTGTCTTGTCAATCAAGGATTTCATTTTAAAAATCCAGTAATAAATACGGTAGATGTCCTTGTTTCTGCATTTCTTATATATACCATGACTGGAGCAGCTTTTTAAACTGCTGTCTGCTCATACAAGCGATCCATGTACAATCAGGCATATATTTTGTCATTAAGTATTATATAGCTCTGGTTTATACAAATAGTTTTTACATGTTTAACTTGATGTTGCTTTGAAGCCCGTTTCAGTTCATCGCTTTCCTGTAAAATGTTCCCCGCTGTTACAAGTTTGTTATAACTTTTTATTATTTATGATTTTGGGAAATGCACTCTCGTTAGATATTTTATGATCTGTAGTTTCAAGTCGTTATTATTTGTAGTGTTTTAGATTGCAAGGTTGTGAGATTTTAAACAGCAATCTCACACGCCTGCATGGAAGTTAGAATCAGGGATGGAGGATTTATAAACTGCAGAATCGGGAATGGAAGACAGAACAGACATTTTCAATACTTGGAAATGGGACTTTTAACAACAATGCCTCCATCTTTTGTTTGAAGTAGATTATGATTAGCTGCTCCGCAGCTTAGTATGCAGCTCCGTACTGAATCCACAAGTTCATCGCACTTGCCCCAGATGGTTGTCATTGCTGGCTTCATTAGGGCACTAGGGCACTGGGAAATGTAGTTCTGATGCTATTTTAAAATCCCAGAACTACATTCTCTTAACAATTTCCATAATTGCTGTGCGCTACACCACTATCTGTGGAAGAGGCTGAAAGCAGAGCCACGCAATGCTGTTACAAAGCAATGCCAGCAGCATTCATCTGGAGAGCCTGCACACCTCTGCCCCAGATTTACAGCCCTAATAAAGTCAAGGATACCAGATCTGCTGACAGCACTGGAAGATGCTGTTGATAGTGATGGTGTTGGAGTGGAGACACAAGAGGCTGTCCCTGGAACATCAGGTATCATTCACTACAAAATGAGTATTCAAATCAATTCAAAATAAGCATTTAAATCATTTCAAAATGAGTGTTCAAATCAATTCAAAATGAGTATTCAAATCAAATCTGCTCCTTCTCCCTAAACTACAGAATTTGAAAATCATATTCTGAAAAGAAATAGTTCTTAAAAGGTATCTGCAACTTTCAGCTTTTATTTTTTCTTTATTGTGATCTGATGCAGTATTTATAAATGCATCTAGACAATTCCTGCCGTACCTTTCTCTCCACATAAACTTGTCCTGGTATGATGGTATCAGCTCCTCTTCTGTGCCCTGTATTGTTTGAAATGGCTTATTAACACAGGCCCTGTTGCTGTCCAGCCGTAAACTGCAAAGTCAGTTTGATAAGTGACCGGGTATTTGATAACACTATGTAACACAATTTTTGTTCCTGGGTAGTAAGTGTTATTTCGTAATTGCTTATTCCTCAAAAGTATAGAAAATGGCTATTATTCCCCACAAACTTTGCTTTTGTGACCAGGACAGTGATATTTTGAAATTTACCTATTTCCAATGAGAAAACGGATTGATTGTGTCTTTTCGTTCACATAAAGTCAGAAAAAAACAACATATGAATCCAAATTAACATGTATTTATACTAAAGTAATACAAAATGACTACAAAAGATTTAGAAGTGAGTAGTTTTTCAGATTTACGATTATACTGTAAATCACTTTCACTGAATCAGCCCCCAAATGTAGTCTCCATCATGTTCTCGTTATACTGTCCTTGGTAGCGGCTTCAAAGTCCAGTATATCCTGGTGGAAGCGCTCGCCTTGCTCCTCCGAGTGCGCTCCATGTTCTCCTTGAATTTATCAAGATGAGCATCAAGGATATGGACTTTGAGGGACATCCTACAGTCCATTGTGCCGTAGTTCTTCACCAGAGTCTCAACCAGCTCCACATAGTTTTTCGGCCTTGTGATTGCCCAGGAAGCCCTGAACCACTGACAAAGCTGTTCCAAAGCTTTCTCCTTACTAGTGAGCTTCTTGGGGAATTCATTGCACTCCAGGATCTTCTTTATCTGTGGTCCGGCAGACACCGGCTTTGACCTTTGCCTCAGACAGCTTAGGGAAGAAGTCTTGAAGGTCCTTGAAGGCTGCCGACTCCTTATCTAGAGCTCTGACAAATTGTTTCAAAGGCCCCAATTTGATGTGCAGTGGTGGCATCAGCACCTTCGGGGTCCACCAGTGGCTCCCACTTGGCGTTGTTCCTCCCACAGAGAACTCGGGTCCGCTGTGGCCAGTCCTGCCTGTGGTAGTGCGCCTTGGTGTCCCTGCTGTCCCAAAGGCAAAGATAGCAGGAAACTTGGTAAAACCGCCTTGGAGACCCATCAGGAATGCCACCATTTTGAAGTCTCCTATGACCTTGATGCCATCTCAGAAAATGCATATGTATCCACTTAGGCAGCTGGAACTAAACTGAACTGGTGGGCTTAAGGCCCCTGTATTTATACTACTATTTATATTACTGGAAAGTTCTAGAAAGTTCTAGAAGTTACTCCAAGTTTACTCAGCACTGAATCTATCTGGAATGTTCTGGAAAATAGGTACATTTCAAAATATCACTGTCCCGGTCACAAAAGCAAAGTTTGTGGGGAATAATAGCCATTTTCTATACTTTTGAGGCATAAGCAATTGGGAAATAACACTTACTACCCAGGAACAAAAAAAAAAAAAAAAAATTTGTTTACGGTGTAATGCAAACAGGGTCTCAGGTTGGGTCTGCATCAGTTTCCCAACAGCAGTAAAATAGTTTGTGTAACAATAAAGACGTGTTGTAAGTGTGATTTTTATTAGCGCTTCCTTTATTACGTGTTGTGTATGTTCTCAAGCCGGACCCTCTCATCAGTTTTACTCTCAAAGTGGTCTTATGATTGTTTCAAATACTCCAGTTTAAATGGAGCTAAATAAATAATTAGTGATACTTGTGCTGGAATTAATGCTGATATCGCTGTCCGAACAAGCAGCGCACAGGTTTAGAAACGTTTTGTATGAAAGTCTTTTCAAATTGTAGCGCTCTCCAGATCAGCAGCGCTCAGGTTTAGAAACGTTTTGTATGAACGTCTTTTCAAATTGTAGTGCTCTCCAGACCAGCAGCGCTCAGGTTTCAGAAACGTTTTGTATGAAAGTCTTTTCAAATTGCAGCGCTCTCCAGACCAGCAGCGCTCAGGTTTAAAACGTTTTGTATGAAAGTCTTTTCAAATTGCAGCGCTCTCCAGACCAGCAGCGCTCAGGTTTAGAAACGTTGTGGACTCAAATCCCCCCCATGTGACAGGAGCAGTGTTAGTCTGGTAATGTCACTCTGTAAATGAACTGGAACCCTATTAAATAAATATCATTTTTAAATACAAATTCTACAGACCCTGCAAAGCAAAATCAAACAAGCTCTTCAAAGTGTGTTTCTCTTTTGCTTTTAATTCTTAGCAGACGCCCTTATCCAGGGCAACTTACAATTGTTACAAGATATCACATTATTTTTACATACAATTACCCATTTATACAGTCGAGTTTTTACTGGAGCAATCTAGGTAAAGTAGGTTACAGCTGGGTATAGCAGCAGTGTCCCCCACCTGGGATTGAACCCACGACCCTCCGGTCAAGAGTCCAGAGCCCCAACCACTACTCTGTACTGCTGCCCAATAACAGAGCTGGTTTTCACTGAAGTGTGATGTGAATTTAAAAAGG
>JAHFZB010001290.1:0-12959 GCA_036884735.1 Huso huso | reverse complement strand
CGCACTCCAGCCCCAGCGACCCCGCGCGGGGTCCCAGCGGCTCGCCAAATGGTGCCTGGCATCTCCCCAGCGTGCGCACAAGCCCCAGCGACCTAGCGCGGGGTCCCAGCATCTCGCCAAACGGTCCCTGGCACCTCCCCAGCGCATGCACGGGCCACAGGGACAGAGCGCGGGGTCCCAGCGGCTCACCAAACGGTCCCTGTCACCTGAGCAGCACGCGCAAGGGTCCTAGCAACGCAGCGCTGGGTCCCAGCAGCTCGCCAAACCATCCCTAGAACCTCCCCAGCATGCGCACGGGCCCCAGCGACTCCGCACAGAGTCCCAGCAGCTTACCAAACAGTCCCTGGCACCTACCCAGCACGCGCATGGGCCCCAGCAACCCCGAGGGTGGTCCCAGCATCTCGCCAAACGGTCCCTGGCACCTCCCCCACGACAGGCCAGCAGCGATTTCACGCGAGGTCCCAGCAGCTCGCCAAACGGTGCCTGGCACCTCCCCAGCACATGCACGGGCCACAGGAACAGAGCGCGGGGTCCCAGCGGCTCACCAAACAGTCCCTGTCACCTGAGCAGCACACGCAAGGGACCTAGCAACCCCGAGGGTGGTACCAACGACTCGCCAAACGGTCCCTGGCACCTACCCAGCATGCGCATGGGCCCCAGCGACTTCGCGCGGGGTTCCAGCGACTCCCCAACAGTCCCTGGCACCAGCCCAGCACACGCACGTGCCCCACTGACCCAGCGCAGGGTCCCAGCAGCTCGCCAAACGGTCCCTGACACCTCTAAAGCGCGCGCACTGGCCCCAGCAACCCCGCGCAGGGTCCCAGCGACTCGCCAAATGGTCCCTGGCACCTCCCCAGCATTCACACGGGCCCAAGCGACCCCGAGCGGGGTCCCAGCAGCTCGCCAAACGGTGCCTGGCACCTCCAGAGCGCGCACGAGCCCCAGCGACCCAGCGCGGGCTACCAGCGACTCGCCAAATGGTCCCTGGCACCTCCCCAGCGTGCAAACGGGCCCCAGCTACCAGGCATGGAGTCCCAGCGGCTCCCCAAAATGTCCCTGGCACCTTCACCAGCGCGCGCACGGGGCAGCAACTTCGCGCGGGCTCCCAGCAGCTCGCCAAATGGTAACTGGTACCTCCCCAGCGCACGCACTGGGCCCAGCGACACCACGCAGGGTCCCAGCGGCTTGCGAAAATGCTCCCTGGCACCTCCCCAGCACGTGCATCGGCACAAGCGACCCCCTGACGGGGTCCCAGGAAGGCATCAAATGGTCCCTGGCACCTCACCAGCACGCGCACGGGCCCAGCGACACCGTGCAGGGTCCCAGCGGCTCGCCAAATGGTCCCTGGCTCCTACCCAGCACACGAACAGGGGCCAGCAACCACGCGCGAGATCCCAGCAGCTCGTAAATGGTCCCTGGCACATACCCAGCACGCCAAGACGGGCCCCAGCGCTTTCAAGACGGGTCCCAGCGGCTCACAAATGGTCCCCATCCTCCCCTGTAGCAAGCACAGGGCCCAGCTACCCCACTGATCCCAGCGTCGGCAAATGGTACTTGCCCCTCCCCAGCGCCAAGACGGGGCCCAGCGACTTAGGCTGTCCCAGTGGCTAGCCAAATGATACCTGGTTCTCCCACGCCAAGTAGACGGGCCCAAAGACCCTCACGCCGTCCCAGCGACTTACAGGCCAAATTGTCCCTGGCACATCACCAGCACGCGCACAGGGCCCAGCAACCACGCGCAAGGTCCCAGCAGCTGTAAATGGTCCCTGGCACATAACCAGATCGCCAAGACGGGCCCCAGCTGCCTGCCAAGGGGGTCCCAGCGCTCACAAATGGTCCCGGCATCTCCACAGGCGAGCACACGGGCCCAGCAACCCCCCGTGGGATCCCATGCGGCTCGCCAAATTGTCCCTGGCTCCTCCAGCTCGCCAGCGGGCCTTGACTGCGCTGCGCCATGGAACCCACGGAACCTGGCACCTCCCCAGCATACGAGACGGGGCCCAGCGACCCGCGGGTTCCAGAGGCTCGCCAAATGGTCCCTGGCACATCCCAGCTCATGCATCGGCCCCAGCGACATTTGCTGGTCCCAGCGGCTCGCCAAATGGTACCAGGCCCCTCCCAGCTCTCGCACGGGTCCAGCCACCCCACGCTCCTGTCCCAGCCTCTCGCCAATGATCCCTTGCACCTCCCAAGCGCCAAGGCCCCAGCTACCCCAGTGCAGGGTCCCAGTGGCCAGCCAAATGGTCCTTGGCACCTCACCAGCACGCGCACAGTCCCCAGCGACCCCGTGAGGGGTCCCAGGGGCTCGCCAACTGGTCCATGGCTCCTCCCCAGCGTGCACGGGGCCCAACTACCCCGCGCGGGGTCCCAGCGGCTCACCAACTGGTCCCTGACTGCTAACCAGCAAGCGCACAGGGCCCAGCAACCACGCGCGGGGTCCCAGCGGCTCGCAAATGGTCCATGGCCCCTCCCCAGCGCGCGCACGGGGCCCAACTACCCTGCGCGGGTTCCCAGCGCTCGCCAATTGGACCATGGCTCCACCCCAGCGCACGTACTGGGCCCAGCCACCCCGTGCGGGGTCCCAGCGGCTCGCCAAATGCTCCCTGGCACCTCAACAGCAAACACACGGGCCCCAGCGACTTCGCGCGGGGTAGCAGCGGCTCACCAAATGGTCCCTGGCTCTTACCCAGCGCGTGCACAGGTCCCAGCAACCACGCGCGGGGTCCCAGCGGCTCGTAAATGGTCCCTGGCACCCCCAGCACACGACGGGCCCCAGCCCCTCGCTGGGGTCCCAGCGGCCAAATGGTCCCTGGCTCTCCCCAGCTCGTGCACGGGCCAAATCCACTCCCGCGCTGGGTGCCAGAGGCTCGCCCACGGAACCTGGCACCCCCCAGCATACGCACGGGTTCCAGCTTAATCTCAAGAGGTTCCAGAGGCTCGCCAAATGGTCCCTGGCACATCCCCAGCTCATGCATCGGGTCCCCAGCTTACTTTATGCTGAGTCCCAGCAGCTCAATGTTCCCTTGCACCTCCCCCACAGGCACAAGGGGGCCCAGTGCCCCAGTGCAGGGTCCAGCGCCAGCCAAATGGTCCTTGGCACCTCACCAGCACGCTGGTCAGTCCCCTAGCTGCACCCCTGGGCATGGGGTCCCAGGGGCTCGCATCCAGTCCATGGTCCCCTCCCAGCGTGCACACGGGCCCAACTACTCCCTGCTGGGTGCCAGTGGCTCGTGAATGGTCCCTGGCTCCTCAGCTCCTCCTCACAAGACGGGCCCAACCATCCCCCGCTGGGTGCCAGCAGCTCGGCCGAATGGTCCCTTGCACCTCTTCAGCGGCGCAGGGCACACGAGCACCCATGCTGGGTCCCAGTGGCCAGCCAAATGGTCCTTGGCACCCTCACCAGCATGGCAAGACAGTCCCCAGCGACCCCCTGCGGGGTCCCAGCTGCTCGCTAACTGGCTGGTACCTGGATCCTCCCAGCGCTGCAAAGGGCCCAACTACCCCTGCTGGGTCCCATCGTACGCCAAATGGTACCTGGCTCCTCCCCAGCTCACACACAGGCCTGTGATCCCAGCACGGGTCCCAGCGGCTTCGCCAACTGGTCCCTGGCTCCTAACCAGCACGCCAAGACAGGGCCCAGCAACCATGCGCTGAGTCCCAGCTGCCAATGGTCCATGGCCCTCCCCAGCTCAAGCAGACGGGGCCCAACGATCCCTGCGCGGGGTGCCAGGCTCATCTAATGGAACCTGGCACCTCCCCAGCATACGACGGGGCCCAGCTGCACTGCCAAGGGGTTCCAGAGGCTTGCCAAATGGTCCCTGGCACATCCCCAGCTCATGCACGATCCCCAGCGACTTTGCACGGGGTCCCAGCGGGCTCGCCAAATGGTGGCTTGCCCCTCCCTCTCTCGCACGGGGTCCAGCCACAACGCCAGCAGGGTCCCAGCGGCCGCCGAATGGTCCCTGGATTCTCCCCAGCCAGCAGGCCCAACAACCCTGCTGGGTCCCAGCGACTCCCCCAAATGGTCCCTGGCCCTCCCCAGTGCGCACACGGGCCCAGCGACGAAGCGCGTGTCCCAGTGGCTCGCAAATGATACCTGGCCTCCCAGCTTGCGACGAGGCCCAGCCACCCAGCTGGGTCCCAGCGTCCGCTGAATGATCCCTTGCACCTCCCCAGCAGATTTGGGCCCAAAGACCCCCCACGCGGTCCCAGCGGGTTAGCCAAATTGTCCCTGGCACATCACGAGCATGCGCACAGGGCCCAGCAACCACGCGCAGGCGTCCCAGTGGCTCGTAAATGGTCCCCCGGCACATAACGAGGATCCAAGACGGGACCCAGCAGACGACATGGGTCCCAGCGGCTCCACAGCGAGCACACGGGCCGAGCACCCCCAAGGGATCCCAGCAGCTCGCCAATTGTCCCTGGCTCCTCCCCAGCTCAAGGCATGGGCCCAACGACTCCCTGCGCAAGGGGTGCCAGGCGCTCGCCTAATGGTCCATGGCACCTCCCCAGCACACCAGACGGGCCCCAGCGACCAAAGATGGGGTCCCAGCGGCTCGCCAAATGGTCCCTGGCCTCTCCCCAGCTCGTGCACGGGGACCAGCAACCACGCACAAGTTCCCAGCGGCTCGTAAATGGTCCCTGGCCCCTCCCCAGCTCGCGCACGGGGCCCAACGACCCCGCGCGGGGTCCCAGCGGCCAGCCAAATGGTCCTTGGCACCTCTACCAGCATGTGACAGTCCCCAGCGACCCCTTTGGGGTCCCAAATGCTCGCCAACTGGTCCCTGGATCCTCCCAGCTGCGTTACGGGCCCAACAAACCCGCGCAGGGTCCCAGCGTCTCGCCAAATGGTCCCTGGCCCCTCCCCAGCGCGCACACGGGGCCCAACAAACCCGCGCGGTGTCCCAGCGGCAATCCAAATGGTCCCTGGCCCCTCCCCAGGCAAGGGGACCCAGCGACCATGCTGGGTCCAAGTGGCTCGCTGAATGGTCCCTTGCATCTCCCCAGCGTGCTCACAGGTCCCAACGACTTCAGGCGGGTCCCAGCGGCCAGCCAAATGGTCCCCGGCACCTCACCAGCCAGCACGGGCATCGACTTCACATGGGTCCCAGCGGCTCCGCCAAACGGTCCCTGGCACCTCCCCAGCATTCATTGTCGGTCCCCCAGCGAATTCCCGAAGGGGTCCAGCAGCTCGCCAAACGGGTGCCTGGCACCTCCCCAGCGCCAAGACACGAGCCCCAGCGACCCAGCTGGGGTCCCAGCTGCTCACCAAATGGTCCCTGGCACCAACCCAGCACGTGCACGCCCCTGCTGCACCCAGAGCTGGGTCCCAGCGACTGCCCAACGGTTCCTGGTAATTCCTCTGCAGCACGACTCCAGCCCCAGCGACCCCTGGGGTCCCAGCGGCTCGCCAAATGGTGCCTGGCATCTCCCCAGCGGCAAGACAAGCTCCAGCGACCTAGCTGGGTCCCAGTGACTCGCCAAACGGTCCCTGGCACCTCCCCATAGATGATGCACGGGCCACAGGGCCAGAGCTGGGTCCCAGCGGCTCCACCAAACGGTCCCTGTCACCTGAGCAGCACAGGGTCCTAGTAACGCAGCGCTGGGTCCCAGCAGCTCGCCAAACCATCCCTTAGAACCTCCCCAGCATGACGACGGGCCCCAGCGACTCCAAGACAGAGTCCCAGCAGCTACCAAACAGTCCCTGGCACCTACCCAGCACGCCAAGATGGGCCCCAGCAACCCCGAGGGTGGTCCCAGCATCCGCCAAACGGTCCCTGGTACCTCCCCCCAGCGCCCACAGGCCACAGCGACTTCACGCGAGGTCCCAGCAGCTCGCCAAACGGTGCCTGGCACCTCCCCAGCACATGCACGGGCCACAGGAACAGAGCGCGGGGTCCCAGCTGCTCACCAAACAGTCCCTGTCACCTGAGCAGCACACGCCTAGGGACCTAGCAACCCGAGGGTGGTACCTCAACGACTCGCCAAACGGTCCCAGACCTACCCAGCATGCGATGGGCCCCAGCGACTGGCCATGGGTTCCAGCGACTCTCACCAGTCCCTGGCACCAGCCCAGCACACGCACGTGCCCCACTGACCCAGACGCAGGGTCCCAGCAGCTCGCCAAACGTCCCTGACACTCTAAAGGGCTACAAAGACTGGCCCCAGCAACCCCCCAAAGAGGGTCCCAGCGACTCGCCAAATGGTCCCTGGCACCTCCCCCAGCATTCACATCGGCCCAAGCGACCTTGAGCCGGGTCCCAGCAGCTCGCCAAACGGTGCCTGGCACTCCAGATGTGCGCCGCGAAACCCCAGCGACCCAGCTGGGCTACCAGCTTACTCGCCAAATGGTCCCTGGCACCTCCCCAGCGTGCAAACGGCCCCAGCTACTCAGGCATGAGTCCCAGCTGCCCCAAATGTCCCTGGCACCCTACCCAGCGCCGCGACGGGCAGCAATCCTTCAAGGGCTCCCAGCAGCTCGCCAAATGGTAACTGGTACTCCCCCAGCGACGAGACTGGCCCAGCGGACACCACGCAGGGTCCCAGCGGCTTTTGGCGAAAATGCCCCCGGCACCTCCCCAGCACGCATCGGCACGTTTAATCCCCGCCAGACGGGTCCCAGCTGGGCATCAAATGGTCCCTGGCACCTCACCAGGCACGCCAAGACGGGCCCAGCTTAACACCCTGCAGCAGGGTCCCAGCTGCTCAAATGGTCCCCTGGCTCCTACCCAGTATACGAACAGGGGCCAGCAACCACGCGCGAGATCCCAGCAGCTCGTAAATGGTCCCTGGCACATACCCAGCACGCGCAAGACGGGCCCTAGCCCTTCGACGGGTCCCATGTCACAAATGGTCCCTGGCTCCTCCCCAGCAAGCACACGGGGCCCAGCGACCCCACTCGGGATCCCAGCGGCTCGCCAAATGGTACTTGGCCCCTCCCCAGCGCGCACGGGGCCCAGCGACTTAGCGCGGTGTCCCAGTGGCTAGCCAAATGATACCTGGCTCCTCCCCAGCGCGCAGACGGGGCCCAAAGACCCCTCACGCGGTCCCAGCGACTAGCCAAATTGTCCCTGGCACATCACCAGCACGCCAAGACAGGCCCAGCAACCACGCCGCAAGGTCCCAGCAGCTCAAATGGTCCCTGGCACATAATCCCAGGACGCGACGACGGTTCCAGCGACATTCTGTCCCAGCCCAGCTCTCACAAATGGTCCCTGGTATCTCTGATAGCGAAAACACGGGGCCCAGTAACCCCTGCTGTGGGATCCTAGTGGCTCGCCAAATTGTCCCTGGTTGCTTCCCCAGCCCGCGACGGGCCCAACGACCCCGCGCTGGGTGCCAGCGCCTCGCCTAATGGAACCTGGCACCTCCCAGCATACGACGGGGCCCAGCCACCGCTGGGTTCCAGAGGCTCAAAATGGTCCCTGGCACATCCCCAGCTCATGCATCGGCCCCAGCTACATTGGGTCCCATGGGCCCAGCCAAATGGTACTTGGCCCCTCCCCAGCTCAGACGGGTCCAGCCACCCCACTGCTGGGTCCCAGCTGCCTCAATGATCCCTTTGCACCTCCCTCTTAGCCAAGACAAGGGGCCCAGCGCCCAGTGCAGGGGTCCCAGTGGGCAGCCAAATGGTCCTGGCACCTCACCAGCATCGCCAAGACAGTCCCCAGCTTACCCCTGAGGGGTCCCAGGGGCTCGCTAACTGGTCCATGGCTCCTCCCCAGGCGCATGGGCCCAACCAACCACTGGGTCCAGCGGCTCACCAACTGGTCCCTGACTGCTAACCAGCAAGCGACAGGGCCCAGCAACCACGCCAAGGTCCCAGCGGCTCGCGAATGGTCCATGGCCCCTCCCAGCGCTGCCACAAGACGGGCCCAACCACTGCGCGGTTCCCAGCGCCGCCAATTGGACCATGGGAAACACCAGCCAGCGCACGACGGGCCCAGCCACCCCAGTGGGGTCCCAGCTGCGTCGCCAAATGCCCTGGCACCTGCTCAACAGCAACACACGGGCCCCAGCGACTTCACAAGGTAGCAGCGCTCACCAAATGGTCCCCGGCTTCACCCAGCTGCGGCACAGGTCCCAGCAACCACGCTGCTGGGGTCCCAGCACTCTAAATGGTCCCTGCACCTCCCCAGCACGCGACGGGTCCCAGCGACCTCGCTATGGGGTCCCAGCTGCCTCGCCAAAATGGTCCCTGGCCTCTCCCCAGCTCGTGCACGGGGCCAAACGACCCTGCGCGGGGTGCCAGAGGCTCGTCTAATGGAACCTGGCACCTCCCAAGACACGCCGCGGGTTCCAGCGACCTGCCATGAGGTTCCAGAGGCTCGCCAAATGGTCCCTGGCACATCCCCAGCTCATGCACAGGCCCCAGCGACTTTATGGCGAGTCCCAGCAGCTCGCCGAATGTTCCCTTGCACCTCCCCCGCGTGCACAAGGGGCCCAGTGCCCCAGTGCAGGGTCCCAGCGGCCAGCCAAATGGTCCTTGCACCTCACCAGCACGCTGGAATAGTCCCCAGCGAATCTGGCAAGGGGTCCAGGGGCTCGCCAACTAGTCCATGGCCCCTCCCCAGCTGCAGACGGGCCCAACTACTCCCCGCGCTGGGTGCCAGTGGCTCAGAATGGTCCCTGGCCCTCCTCAGCTTCGCGAGACGGGCCCAACGACTTCCTGCGCTGGGTGCCAGCAGTCAGCCGAATGGTCCCTTTTGCACCTCCTCAGCGTGGCGCAAGGGCACTGTGCACCCATGCGCTGGGTCCCAGTGGCCAGCCAAATGGTCCTGGCACTCACCACAAGACAGTCCCCAGCGGACGAAGTCCTCGCTCAACCAACTGGTACCTGGATCCTCCCTTGCTGCACGGGCCCCAACCCACCGCTGTCCCATCGGCCGCCAAATGGTACCTGGCCCTCCCCAGCTCACACACAGGCCCGCGACCTCCAGCACATGGGTCCCAGCTGCCGCCAACTGGTCCCTGGCTCCTAACCAGCACGCCGCGACAGGGCCCAGCAACCATGCGAGTCCCATGCCTCGAATGGTCCATGGCCCCTCCCCAGCTCGCCAGACGGGGCCCAACGACCCCAAGTGCGCGCTGTGCCAGAGGCTCATCTAATGGAACCTGCACCTCTCAGCATACGACGCCCAGCTTAATTCGGGTTCCAGAGGCTTGCCAAATGGTCCCTGGCACATCCCCCAGCTCATGCACCCATCCCCAGCCACTTTTGCACGGGGTCCCAGCTGCTCTGCCAAATGGTACTTGGCTCCCCAGCCCCAGCTCCCGCACGGGTCCAGCCATCAACAAGAGGGGTCCCAGCTGCCGCCGGAATGGTCCCTGTCCCCTCCCCAGCCCTAGTGGGGTCTACACCCCTCAAGGTCCCAGCTGACTCCCCCAAATGGTCCCTGGCCCTCCCCAGTGCGCACGGGGCCCAGCGACTTAGCTGCTGTGTCCCAGTGGCTCGGCCAATGATACCTGGTTCCCTCCCCTAGCTTGGCGACGGTAGGCCCAGCCACCCAGCGCGGGGTCCCAGCGGCTCGCTGAATGATCCCTTGCACCTCCCCAGCGCGCAGATCGGGGCCCAAAGACCCCTCACGCTGTCCCAGCTGCCAGGGCAAATTGTCCCTGGCACATCACAGAGCATGCGACAGGGGCCCAGCAGCCACGCCAGCTAAGGTCCCAGTGGCTCGGTAAATGGTCCCCCGGCACATAACCAGGATCGCCAAGCAGACGGGACCCAGCGACTGCCAAGGTCCCAGCCGCCCACAGCGAGCACACGGGGCCGGAGCAAACCCCGCGTGGGATCCCAGCAGCCCGCCAAATTGTTCCTGGCTCCTCCCAGCTCATGGGGCCCAACGACTCCCGCGCCGGGTGCCAGCTGCCCGTCTAATGGTCCATGGCACCTACCCAGCACACGCACGGGCCCCAGCGACCTCGCGCGGGGTCCCAGCGGCTCGCCAAATGGTCCCTGGCCTCTCCCCAGCTCGTGCATCGGGACTGGCAACCACGCGACAAGTTCCCAGCGCCTCAGAATGGTCCCTGCCCTCCTCAGCTCAAGCAAGATCGGGCCCAACGACCCTGGGTCCCAGCTGCCAGCCAAATGGTCCTTGCACCACCAGCATGAAGGGGTCCCCAGCTTACTCCCTTTATGGGTCCCAGCTGCTCGCCAACTGGTCCCTGATCCTCCCAGTCTGCACGGGCCCAACAAACCCGCCAAGAGGGTCCCAGCTGCCCGCAATGGTCCCTGGCCCAGCGCCACACAAACCCAACAAACCCGCGCGGTGTCCCAGCGGCAATCCAAATGGTCCCTGGCCTCCCCAGTGCCAAGATCGACCCAGCTGAGCCACATGGGGTCCAAGTGGCTCGCTGAATGGTCCTTTGCATCTCCCCAGCGTGCTCACAGGTCCCAACCACCCTTCCGGCGGCCCCAGTGGCTAGCCAAATGGTCCCTGGCACCACCAGCAAGCATCGGGCATCGACTTCGGGTCCCAGCGGCCCAGCAAATGGTCCCTGGCACCTCCATAGCCAAGATGGGGGGCCCAGCTTAAACCCTGGGTCCCAGCGGCTAGAGAAATGGTCCCTGGCACCTCCTCAGTGCACATCGGCCCCAGAGACCTCAAGACGGGTTCCAAGCTGCCAAATTGTACCTCTGGTTCCCCAGCGCACGACGATGGGGCCCAACTACTCCCGCGCCGGTTCCCAGCCGCCACTGGACCAGTGAGCCCACCCAGTGCACGACTGGGCCCAGCCACCCTCATGGGGTCCCAGCGCCGGCCAAATGCCCCTGGCACCTCAACAGCAAACACACGGCCAAAGCGACTACACCAATTAGCGTTACTAAAAATGGTCCCTGGCACATCACCAGCATGCACACAGGCCCAGCAACGCGCAAGGTCCCAGTGGTCTGAAATGGTCCCGGCACATAACCAGGACGCAAGACGGGCCCGACTTTCGCGCGGGTCCCAGCGGCCCACAGCGAAAGCACATCGGGCCCAGCAACCCGGCTGTGGGATCCCAGCAGCAGCCGCCAATTGTCCCTGGCTCCTCCCAGCCGCGCCAAGGGCCCAACCACCTGCGCTGGGTGCCAGCTGCCTGCCAATGGTCCATGGCACCTCCCCAGCACGCATCGGGCCCCAGCACCTGCGGGGTCCCAGCGGCTCGCCAATGGTCCCTGGCCTCTCCCAGCCTCCTGGCACGGGGCCCAACCACCCTGCGGTGCCAGAGGCTGCCTATGGAACCTGGCACCTCCCCAGCATAATGCCATTAGGCCCCAACCTCACTGAGGTTCCAGAGAGTTCGCCAAATGGTCCCTGGTACATCCCCAGCTCATGCACGGCCCCAGCGATTTCTGCTGAGTCCCAGCGCTCGCCAAA
Source organism: Huso huso (assembly GCA_036884735.1). NCBI lineage: Eukaryota > Metazoa > Chordata > Actinopteri > Acipenseriformes > Acipenseridae > Huso > Huso huso. Next base: position 1,596 of record JAHFZB010001290.1, on the reverse strand, counting down.
TGGTACCTGGCTCCTTCAGCTCAAGGCAGACGGGCCCAACCACTCCTGCGCGCTGGGTGCCAGCGCTCGCCCAATGGAACCTGGCACCTCCCCAGCATACGCGACGGGCCCAGCGACCTCGCGCTGGGTTCCAGAGGCTCGCAAATGGTCCCCGCACATCCCCAGCTCATGCATCGGCCCCAGCCACTTTTGGCGCCGGGTCCCAGCTGCCTCGCCAAATGGTACTTGGCCCCTCCCCAGCCCCGTGACGGGTCCAGCCACCCCACGCTGTCCCAGCTGCTCTGTAATGGTCCTTTGCACCTCCCCAGCGCCCATAAAGGGCCCAGCGCCCCAAAGTGCAGGGTCCCAGTGGCCAGCCAAATGGTCCTGGCACCTCACCAGCATCGCCAAGACAGTCCCTCAAGCACTCCCGGGCAAGGGTCCCAGGGGCTCACAACTGGTCCATGGCACCTCCCCTCAAGGCACAAGCGCCCAGTGCCCCAGTGCAGGGTCCCAGTGGCCAGCCAAATGGTCCTTGGCACCTCACCAGCACGCACAAGATTAGTCCTCAGCGACCCTGTGCGGGGTCCCAGGGGCTCGGGGCCAACCAGTCCATGGCCTCCCTCCCCAGCGCCACAGACGGGCCCAACGACCCCGCGCTGGGTCCCAGCGCCAGCCAAATGGTCCTTGGCACCCACCAGTATGGCGCACTGGGCCCTGCCACCTCGTGCAGTGGGTCCCAGCGGCTCGCCAAATGCTCCCCTGGCACCTCAACACACGGCCCCAGCCACTTTTGCGTTGGGTCCCAGCGGGCCAAATGGTCCCTGGTTTAGCTCACAAGATCGGGCCCAACCCGCTCCTGGGTGCCAGTGGCTCAGGAATGGTCCCTGGCCCCTTCCCAGCTCCTGCAGATGGGCCCAATGACTGACTGGGTGCCAGTAGCTCACCGGCTGGTCCCTTGCACCTCCTCAGGCATGCTAGGGCACGAAGGCCCCATGGGTCCCAGTGGCCAGCCAAATGGTCCTGGCACTCACCAGCAGGTGATTGAACCTATGCCATTTTTGCGGGTCCCAGCGGCTCGCCAACTGGTCCCTGGATACTCCCTCTAAAGCAGCATCGGGCCCAACTACCCCCCTGGGGTCCCATCGGCTCGCCAAATGGTACCTGGCTCCTCCCCAGCTCGCACACAGGCCTGCGACAGCACGGGTCCCAGCGTCAGCCAACTGGTCCCTGGCTCCTAACCAGCACGCCGACACAGGGCCCAGCAAACTATGCTGAGTCCCAGCGGCTCGCAACGGTCCATGGCCCCTCCCCAGCTCAAGGCACGGGCCCAACGACCCCAAGTGGGTGCCAGAGGCTCATCTAATGGAACCTGGCACCTCCCCAGCATACGCGACGGGCCCAGCGAATGCACCTCACGGGTTCCTAGAGGCCTAAATGGTCCCTGGCACATCCCCAGCTCATGCACCCATCCCCAGCTTATTCTTGCACTGGGGTCCCAGCGGCTCGCCAATGGTCCCTGGACCTCCCCAGCGTGCAAGTGGGGCCCAACACTGGCCACAGTCCCAGCGACTCGCGAATGGTCCCCGGCCCTCCCTCAGTGTGCACACGGATCAT
>JAHFZB010001289.1:0-12966 GCA_036884735.1 Huso huso | reverse complement strand
AGTAGTACCAGAGGTCATTCGGTGGCCACTCAGACCCCTTGCCGGTCACTGGAACGTGCGCGCTCTGTAGGGGATATTGCCAGGGACCATCGACTGTAGCCGCTGGGACCTGCAGCGTGGTCATGGGTCCAGTGCCCGCGCTGGGGATGAGCCAGGACCATTCGGCTGTGCTGGGACCCTCACGCAAAGTCGGGGGGGACGTGCGGCGTGCTGGGGATGTGCCAGGGACCATTTGGCGAGCCTCTGGGACCCAGCCTTGGTCGCTTAACCTGTGCGCGTGCTGGGGAGGAGCCAGACCATTTAGTGAGCTGCTGGGACCCCGCGGGTTTCTGGGGCCCATGTCTTGGCTGGTGAGGTGCCAGGGACCATTTGTCGAAGCTGCTGGGACCCATGTGGGTTTCTGGGCCCATGTGTGCGCGGGTGGGTAGGGACCAGGACACCCCTTGTAAGTCATTGGGCCCCAGCCCGCTAGCTGGTTGCTGGAGCCCTGTCGTGGTTGCTGGGCCCTGCTGGGTGGGAGCCAGGGGACCATTTGTGAGCCGCCAGGACCCTGCGCGAGGCGCATAGTCTCGAAAGGCACTGGGAGGAGCCAGGTACCATTTGGTGAGCTGTTGGGACCCCTGAGGAATCACTGTGGCTCGTGCATGCGCTGTGGATGTGCCAGGGACCATTTGGAGAACCGCTGGGACCCTGAGCGGGTCGCTGGGCCCCATATGCACGAGATGGGGAGGTGCCAGGATCCATTAGGCGAGCCGCTCGGACCACACGCGGGGTATCTGGGGCCGGTGCACGCGCTGGGGAGGTGCCAGGGATCATTTGGCGAACCGCTGGGGAGGCCTTCAGGTCGCTGGGCCCCATCGGCGTGCTGGGGAGGCACAAGGGACCATTTGGTGAGCTGCTGGGTCCCCGCGCGGGGTTGCCGGGCCTCATGTGCGCGGTTGAGAGGTGTCAGGTACCATTTGGCGAGCCGCTGGGAACCTGCACAAGATCGCTGGGTCCCGTGCACGCGCTGGGGAGGTGCCAGGGACCATTTCATGAGCTGCTGGGACCCGCATGGGGTCACTGGGCCCAATCGCGTGCGTTGGGGAGGTGCCAGGGACGGTTTGGCGAACCTCTGGGACCTTGCGTGAGGTCGCTGGGGCACGTGTGATCGCTGGGGAGGTGCCAGGGACCATTTAAGCGAGCCTTTCGGTCCCCATGTAGGGTCTCTGGGGCCAGTGTGCACGCTGGGGAGGGGCAAATACCATTTCACGACCCGCTGGGACCCCGCTCAGTCGCTGGGGCCCGTCCGTGCGCTGGGGATTTCCAGTGACCATTTGGCGAGCTGCTGGGAAACATCACGAAGTCGCTGGGGCCCGTGCCTGCACTAGGGATGTGCCAGGGACCATTTGTGAGTCTCTGGGACACTGTGCCAGGTCACTGGGCCCTGTCGTGTGCTTGGGATGTACCAGGGACCATTCGCTGCGAAACCACTGGGACCCCTGCGGGGTCATGAGAGCCCGGGACCCAGCGGTGGGCACACTGGGAAGAGCCAGGTACCATTTGGTGAGCAACTGGGACCCCGCTAGAAATCGCTGGGGCCCATGCGCGCTGGGGATGTGCCAGGGACCATTTGGCGGCTGTTGGGACCCCATGGGGTCGCTGGGCCCTCATGCACGCGTTGAGAGGTGTCAGGACCATTTGCCGAGCTGCTGGGACCCTCACGAAGTCGCTGGGGCCCGTGCCTGCGCTGGGGATGTGCCAGGGACCATTTGGTGAGCCTCTGGGTCCCCCCACTCGGGTCAGCTGGGCCCCCTCAAAGCGTGCTGGGTATGTGCCAGGGGACCATTTGGTGACCTCTGGGACCCTGCGGGGTCGCTGGGCCCAATCGTGTGCTGGGCAGGTACCAGGGACCATTTCGCAGGGGCGCTGGAACCCGGCTCGGGACGCTGGTCCCATGCACGCCGCTGGGGAGGTGCAAGGGACAATTTGGCTAGCCTCTGGGACCCCGCACGGGTTTGCTGGGCCCCGCGTGAGCACTGGGTATGTGCCAGGAACCATTTGGCAAGCCTCTAGGACCACTGCGCGATGTCACTGGGGCCCGTGCGATTGCTGGGGGGGTGCCAGGGACAATTTGGCGAACCGTTGGGACACTGCTCGAGGACGCCTTGGGGCCTCATCTTGCGTGTCTGAGAGGTGTCAGGTACCATTTGGTGAGCCGCTGGGAACCCTCAGCGAAGTCGCTGGGGCCCGTGCCTGCGCTGGGGAGGTGCCAGGAATCATTTGGCGAGCCACTGGGACCCCGTCTTGGGAATCGCTGGGCCCTGTCTTGTCGCGCTGGGTAGGTGCCAGGGACCATTTGGAAGCCAGTCGGACCACGCATTAGGGGTCGCTGGGCCCTGTCTTGTGGCGCTGGGTATGTGCCAGGGACCATTTGGCGAGCCTCTGGGACCCGTGCTTGGGGTTGCTGGGCCCAGTGCGTGCGCTGGGCAGGTACCAAGGACCATTTGGCGAGCCGCTCGGACAACACGCGGGGTATCTGGTGCCGGTGCATGCGCTGGGGAAGTGCCAATGATCATTTGGCGAACCGCTGGGGCACCGCTCGGGGTCGCTGGGCCCAGTGCGCGCAATGGGTATGTGCCAGGGACCATTTGGCGAGCCTCTGGGACCACGTGCGGGGTCGCTGGGCTGATGCGTGCGCTGGGTAGGTACCAGGGAACATTTGGCGAGCCGCTGGGAACCAGTTCTGGGTCGCTGGGCCCCATGCATGCACTGGTGAGGTGACAGGGACAATTTGGCTAGCCGCTGGGACCCCGTGTGTGGTCGCTGGGCCCCGCGAGAGTGCTGGGTATGTGCCAGGGACCATTTGGCCAGCCTCTGAGACCCTGCTGCTGAAGCCGCTGGGGCTCATCGCGATCGCTGGGGAGGTGCCAGGGGCGATTTGGCGAGCCGCTGGGACCACCTCGCGGGGTCTCTGGGGCCGGTGCCAGCTGGGGAAGTGCCAGGGACCATTTGGCGAGCCACTGGGACCCCGCCCCATCGTGGTTGATGGGCCCATGTGCGAGCACTGGGTGCGAGCCAGGGACTATTTTGTGAGCCTCTGGGACCCCTCGGGCGAGGTCGCTGGGGCCCGTCTCGTCGCTGGGGAGGTGCCAGGGACCATTTGTGAGCCTCTGGGACCCCAGCGTGGTTGCTGGGCCCTGTGCGTGCACTGGGTATGAGCCAGGGACTATTTTGCGAGCCGCTGGGACCCCACGTGGTCATGGAGCCCGTGGGCGCACTGGGGAAGAGCCAGGTACCATTTGGTGAGCCGCTGGGACCCCGCTAAAATCGCTGGGGCCCATCTTGCGCTGGGGATGTGCCAGGGACCATTTGGCGAGCTGTTGGGACCCAGCGCGCGGTCATGGGCCTCATGCAAGCGGTTGAGAGGTGTCATGTACCATTTGGCGGCTGCTGGGAACCCTCGCAAAGCGCTGGGGCCCGTGCCTGCGCTGGGGATGTGCCAGGGACCATTTGCGAGCCTCTGGGTCCCCACTCGGGGTCGCTGGGCCCTGTGTGCGTGCTGGGTATGTGCCAGGGACCATTTGGTGAGCCTCTGGGACCCAGCGGGGTAAGCTGAGCCCAATGCGTGCCTGCTGGGCAGGTACCAGGGACCATTTGGCGAGCCGCTGGGACCCGTTAGGGACGCTGGGCCCATGTATGCGCTGGGGAGGTGCCAGGGACAATTTGGCTAGCCTCTGGGACCCCGTGCGTGGTTGCTGGGCCCTGTGCCCTGGGGTGCGAGCCAGGGACAATCCGCTGGGACCTCCGCTGGGACCTCAGAGCCCGCTTGGCCTTGCACTGGGAGGAGCCAGGTACCATTTGGTGAGCCGCTGGTAACCTGCTGCAAGTCGCTGGGGCCAGTCCAGCCTGGCTGGGGATGTCCCAGGGACCATTTGGCCTCTGGGACCCTGCGTGGGGTTCAGTGGGCCCAGTGCTTGGGAGGTACCAGGGACCATTTGGCGAACCCGCTGGGTCCCCACTCCGGGTCGCTGGGCTCCATGTCTGAGCTGGGGATGTCCAGGGACCATTTGCCGAGACCTGGGACCCCTTGGAAAAAAGATGGGGCCCGCTTGATTGCTGGGGATATGTCAGGGACCATTTGGCTACTTCTGGGACCTGCACGAGACCGCTGGGCCTCATGCCAGAGGTGCCAGGGACCATTTGGCGAGCCTCTGGGACCCTGTGAAGTCGCTGGGCCCCATCGCCCCCTCTGGGGATGGGCCAGGGACCATTTGGCAAGCCTCTGGGACCCCGTGGGGTTTGCTGGGCCCAGTGCGCGTGTGCTTGGAAAGCAGGTGTCAGGGACCATTTCGCAGGGCGCTGGGACCCCGACTGGGGATGCTGGGCCCATGCACGCGCTAGGTGTGTACCAGGGACCATTTGGCGAGCCTCTGGGACCCTCATGCAATCACTGGGGCCCGTGCGTTTGGAGGAGGTGCCAGGGACAATTTGGCGAGCCGTTGGGACCCTGCTCGGGACCGCTGGGCCTCATGCGGCGCGCCTGAGAGGTGTCAGGTACCATTTGGTGAGCCACTGGGAACCCTCGCAAAGTCAATGCCTGCGCTGGGAGGTGCCAGGGATCATTTGGCGAGCCACTGGGACCCGTCTTGAGCTCGTGGGCCCCATCTTGGCAAATGGGTATGTGCCAGGACCATTTGGAAAGGTCGTGGGACCAAGAGGGGTTGCTGGGCCCTGTGCTGGGGCGCTGGGTATGTGCCAGGGACCATTTGGCGAGCCTCTGGGACCCCTGCAGGGGTTGCTGGGCCCAAAATGCGTGGACTCTGGGCAGGTACCATGGACCATTTGGCGGGCCACTCGGACCCCGCGCAAATAAAATCTGGGGCGGTGCCAGGGGAGGTGCCAGGGATTTTGGTGAGCCGCTGGGACCCCGTGCTAAGGGTCGCTGGGGCCCTATGACCGCACTGGGGTTAGGGACCATTTAGCGGCTGGGACCCGCTCGGGGTTGCTGTGGCCTGTCAGCACGCTGGTAAGGTGACAGGGACCATTGTCGAGCTGCTGGGACCCCGTGGGGTCGAGGGCCCGTGTGACCCTGGTGAGGGGCAGGACCATTTCACCAGCGCTGGGACCCCGCTCGGTTTTGCTGGGCCCTGTGCGTGCACTGGTGGAGGAGCCAGGGACCATTTGGCGAGCCACTGGGACCCCGTCTTGAGTCGCTGGGCCCCAGTCATGCACTGGGAGGAGCCAGGGACCATTGGGTGAGCCTGGGACCCTTGGTGGTCACTGGGCCCGTGGACCTGGGGATGCGCCAGGGACCATTTGGCGAGCCCTGGGACCCAGCTGGGGGTCGCTGGGCCCCATGCACTGGGGAGGTGCCAGGGACCATTTGGCGAGCCTCTGGGACCCCCGCTGGGGCGCTTGCTGGGTGGAGCCAGGGACCATTTGGCGAGCCACTGGGACCCTCGGTTGTGTGGTTGCTGGGCCCGTGCCCGTGCTGGGGTGCCAGGGACCATTTGGCGAGCTGCTGGGACCCCCCGCACGTGGTTGCTGTGACCTGTGTGTTGCTGGGGAGGTGCCAGGGACCATTTGGCGAGCTGCTGGGACCCCACAGTGTTGCTGGGGACCCCGTCTGCCGCGTGCTGGTAAGTTCCAGGGACCATTTGATGAGCCGCTGGGACCCCCGCGGGGTATCTGGGCCCCGTCGCTCGCTGGGAGCCCATCTTGCCAGTGGGGATGTGCCAGGGACCATTTGGCGAGCCTCTGGGACCCTGCGGGGTCACTGGGGCCGATGCGTGCACTTGGGAGGTACCAGGGACAATTTGGCGAACTGCCCGGTCCCAGCGCTTCTGGGGTCGCTGGGCCCGTCTTGTGCGCTGGGGAGGTGCCAGGGACAATTTGTTGAGCTGCTGGGAACCCACGCAAAATCGCTGGGTCCAGTGCCCGCTGGGGATGAGCCAGGGACCATTTGGCTGAGCCGCTGGGACCCTCACGCCAAAGTCGCTGGGGCCGGTGCCCGTGCTGGGGATGTGCCAGGGACCATTTGGCGAGCCTCTGGGACCCGCTCCGGGTCGCTGCGCCCTGTGCGCATGCTGGGGAGGGGCCAGGGACCATTTAGTGAGCTTCTGGGACCCCGTGCAGGGTTTCTGGGGCCCGTGCGCGCGCTGGTGAGGTGCCAGGGACCATTTGCCGAGCAGCTGGGACCCCAGCGCCAAAGTCGATGGGCGCTTGCTGGGGATATGTCCAGGGACCATTTGGCGAGCTTCTGGGAACCTGCACGAGATCGCTGGGGCCCGTGCACGCGCTGGGGAGGTGCTAGGGACCATTTGGCGAGCCTCTGGGATCCCGCGTGGGGTTGCTGGGCCCAGTGTGTGCTGGGCAGGTACCAGGGACCATTTGCATGGCGCTGGGACCCCGGGATCGGGGACGCTGGGCCCCATGCACGCGCTGGGCCCAGTATGTATGTGCCAGGAACCATTTGGCGAGCCTCTGGGACCACTGCGCGAGGTCACTGGGGCCCGTGTGATTGCTGGGGAGTTGCCAGGGACAATTTGGCGAGCTGTTGGGACCCTGCTCGGGGATCGCTGGGCCTCATCTTGCTGAGAGGTGTCAGGGACCATTTGGTGAGCTTCTGGGAACCCCTCGCAGGCTGGGGCCCGTGCCTGCGCTGGGGAGGTGCCAGGGATCATTTGGTGAGCCACTGGGACCCCGTCTGGGGTCGCTGGGGCCCTGTGCGCTGCTGGGTATGTGCCAGGGACCATTAGGAAAGCCAGGGACCCCACGCTGGGTCGCTGGGCCCTGTGCCTGCTGGGGAGGTGCCAGGGACTTTGGTGAGCTGCTGGGACCCCGTGCAAAATCGCTGGGTCCAGTGCCCAGCTGGGGATGAGCCAGGGACACTTTGGCTAGCCGCTGGGACCCCACGCAAAGTCGCTGGGGACCCAGCGTGCTGGGGATGTGCCAGGGACCATTTGGCAAGCCTCTGGGACCCAAGGTGGAGTTGGGCGCGTGCTGGTGAGGTGCCAGGGACCATTTGGCGAGCCTCTGGGACCCCGCTTGAGGGGTTGCTGGCCCCTGCGTGCTGGTAAGGTACCAGGGACCATTTGGTGAGCTGCTGGGTCCCAGCGGGGTCGCTGGGCCTCATGCCACGGGTTGAGAGGTGTCAGGTACCATTTGGTCGAGCCGCTGGGAACCTGCACAAGATCGCTGGGGCCCGTGCGCGTGCTGGGGAGGTGCCAGGGACTATTTGGTGAGCTGCTGGGAACCCGCGCAGTGTGGAGTAGTGTTGGGGTCTGGACTCTTTGACCGGGAGGGTCGTGGGTTCAATCCCTTGTGGGGGGCACTGCTGCTGTACCCTTGAGCAAGGTACTTTACCCTTATTGCTCCAGTAAAAAAAAAACCAACTGTATAAATGGGTAATTGTATGGGAAATAACGTGATATCTTGTAACAATTGCTGGGTCACCCTGGATAAGGGCATCTGCTAAGAAATAAATAAATAAAATCGCTGGGGCCCTGTGCGTGCTGGGAGGTGCCAGGGACCATTTCATCGGGCACTGGGACCCGCAGTCACTGGGGACGTAGTGCGTGCGTTAGGGGAGGTGCCAGGGACCATTTGGCGAACCTCTGGGACCTTGCGAGGTCGCTGGGGCCCCGTGTCATCGCTGTGGAGTGCCAGGGACCATTTGGCGAACCGCTTCCCGCGCAGGGTCTCAGGGACCCTGTGCACGCTTGGGAGGGGTGTACCATTTCACGAGCGCTGGGACCCCCGCTCAAGTCGCTGGGGCCCGTCCGCGCTGGGGATGTCCCAGGGACCATTTGGCGAGCTTCTGGGTCACTGCCTTTGAGGTCACTGGGCCCTGTGTGTGCTTAGGAGGTACCAGGGACCATTGAGCAAACCACTGGGGCCCGCTCAGGTCGCTGTGCCCCGTCTTGTATAATGGGTATGTGCCAGGGACCATTTGGCGAGCCTCTGGGACCACGTGCGGGGTCGCTGGGCCCCATGCATGCACTGGTGAGGTGACAGGGACAATTTGGCTAGCCGCTGGGACCCCGCGCGTGGTCGCTGGGCCCAAGTGCTGGTATGTGCCAGGGACCATTTGGCCAGCCTCTGGGACCCTCTTGTGGCCGCTGGTGCCCGTCGTCGCTGGGGAGGTGCCAGGGACGATTTGGCGAGCCGCTCTGACCACACGCGGGGTCTCTGGGGCCGGTGCCCGCGCTGGGGAAGTGCCAGGGACCATTCGGCGAGCCACTGGGACCCCGCGCGTGGTTACTGGGCCCTGTGTGTGCACTGGGTACGAGCCAGGGATCATTTTGCGAGCTGTTGGGACCCTTGGGGTCGCTGGGCCTCATGCACGCCTTTGGGAAAAGTCATGTACCATTTGGCGAGCTGCTGGGACCCTCTGGACGCTGGGGCCCGTGCCAGCTGGGGATGTGCCAGGGACCATTTGGCGAGCCTCTGGGACCCCCCACTCGGGGTCGCTGGGCCCATGTGTGTGCTGGGGAGGTGCCAGGGACAATTTTGCGATCCGCTGGGATCCCTCGCGAGTCGCTGGGGCCCGTGCCAGCGCTGGGATGTCCCAGGGACCATTTGCGAGCCTCTGGGACCCCACTCGAGGTCACTGGGCCCAGTGCGTGCTGGGAGGTGCCAGGGACCATCTGGGACCCCGCACAGGTCGCTGGGCCCAGTTCGTGCACTGGGCAGGTACCAGGGACCATTTAGCGAGCCGCTGGGACTCCCGCTCGGGACGCTGGGCCCATGCACTGGGGAGGTGCCAGGGACAATTTGGCTAGCCTCTGGGACCCCGCGTGGTTGCTGGGCCCTGTGCGTGCACTGGGTGCGAGCCAGGGACAATTTTGCGATCCGCTGGGATCTCGCGAGGGGTCGCTGGGGATGTCCCAGGGACCATTTACGAGCCTCTGGGACACTCTTGCGAGGTCACTGGGCCCAGTGCGTGTGCTTGGGAGGTACCAGGGTCTGTTTGGCGAGCCGCTGGGTCCCCCACTCCGGTCGCTGGGCTCCGTCTTGCGCACTGGGGATGTGCCAGGGACCATTTGCCGAGGCAGCTGGGACCCCGCGCAAAGTCGATGGGGCGCTTGCGCGCGCTGGGGATGTGTCAGGGACCATTTGGCGAGCTTCTGGGAACCTGCACAAGATCGCTGGGGCCCGTGCACGCGCTGGGGAGGTGCCAGGGATCATTTGGCGAGCCTCTGGGACCCCGCGTGGGGTTGCTGGGCCTAGTCGTGTGCTGGGCAGGTACCAGGGACCATTTCGCAGGGGCGCTGGGACCCCGCTCAGGGGCGCTGGGGCGCATGCGCTGGGGGAGGTGCCAGGGACAATTTGGCTAGCCTCTGGGACCCCGCACGGGTTTGCTGGGCCCCGCGTGAGCACTGGGTATGTGCCAGGAACCATTTGGTGAGCCGCTGGGAACCCTCGCGAAGTCGCTGGGGCCCGTGCCTGCGCTGGGGAGGTGCCAGGGATCATTTGGCGAGCCACTGGGACCCCGTGCGGGGTCGCTGGGCCCTGTGCGCGCGCTGGGTATGTGCCAGGGACCATTTGGCGAGCCTCTGGGACCCCGTCTTGAGGTTGCTGGGCCCAGTCGTGTGCTGGGCAGGTTCCAGGACCATTTGGCGAGCCGCTCGGACCACACGGTATCTGGGGCCGGTGCAGCGCTGAGGTGCCAGGGATCATTTGGCGAGCCGCTGGGACCCGCTCAGGGTTGCTGTGGCCTGTGCGCACGCTGGTAAGGTGATAGGGACCATTTGGCGACCCCGGCGGCGTGCTGGGACCCCATCTTGCGCTGAGAGGTGTCAGGTACCATTTGGTGAGCCGCTGGGAACCCTCGCGAGTTGCTGGGGCCCGTGCCTGCGCTGGGGAGGTGCCAGGGATCATTTGGCGAGCCACTGGGACCCCGTCTTGGGGACCTGTCGCTGTTCCCTGTGCGCGCACTGGGTATGTGCCAGGGACCATTTGAAAGCCAGTCGGACCACCCTCTGGGACCTTCGCTGGGCCCCAGTCTTGTGCACTGGTATGTGCCAGGGACCATTTGGCGAGCCTCTGGGACTCCGTGTCTTGGGTTGCTGGGCCCAGTCGTCGCTGGGCAGGTACCAGGGACCATTTGGCGAGCCGCTCGGACCACTGCGGGGTATCTGGGGCGGTGCATGCTGGTACCAGGGACCATGCCAGGATCATTTAGCGAGCCGCTGGGACCCCGTCTTGGGGTCCATTTGGCGAGCCTCTGGGTCCCATGCCCGCAGGAGGTTAAGGGACCATTTAGTGAGTCGCTGGGACACCGCTCCTCTGGGATGCTGTGGCCTGTGCACGCTGGTAAGGTGACAGGGACCATTTGGTGAGCTGCTGGGACCCCGTCTTGGTCGCTGGGCCCCGTCACGCACTGGTGTGGGCAAGGGACCATTGCGAGCCACTGGGACTCGTGGCGTTTTGCTGGGCCTTGGTGAGCTGGACCCGCTGCACAGGGTAGGGACCAAGGGACCATTTGGCGAGCTGCTAGGACCCCAGGGACAATTTGAGGTCGACCAGAGCCCCGAGCCCCAAGCACTGGGGATGTGCCAGGGACCATTTGGCGAGCCGCGCTGGGACCCTGCGGGGGTCGCTGTGCCCCATCTTGCGCTTGGGAGGTGCCAGGGACCATTTGGCGGGAGCCGCGGGGCCCGTGCACTTGCTGGGGCAGGTGCCAGGTACCATTTGGCGAGCCACTGGGAACCCTCGCGAGTTGCTGGGGCCCGTGCCGTGCTTTTGGATTGCCAGGGACCATTTGCGAGCTGCTTTGACCCCACAGTGTTGCTGGGACCATTTGGCTAGCCTCTGGTAGCCCACTAGTGCTGGTAAGTTCCCAAGGACCATTTGATGAGCCCTCCGCTGGGACACTGCGGCGAGGTCACTGGGCGGTCGTGCACTTGGGAGGTACCAGGGACAATTGGCGAACCGCCCGGTCCCCCAGCCCCGTGCGCGGGTCTCTGGGGCCGTGTGCACGCTGGGGAGGTGCCAGGGATTATTTCCCGAGCTGCTGGGATCCCATGTGGGGCCGCTGGGACCTCTTGCACACGCTGGGGAGGTGCCAGGGACCATTTGGTGAGCTTGTTGGGAACCAGCGCAAAATCGCTGGGTCAGTGCCTGTGCGCTGGGGAGGTGCCAGGGTCCATTTCACGAGCCTCTGGGGCCCCGCCAAAGTTGCTGGGACCAGTGCGTGTGCTGGGGATGTACCAGGGACCATTTGCATGGGGGACCCCGCTCGGGAGCCGCTGGGACCATGCACCTTGCTGGGAGGTGCTGGGCCCTGTGCCCCTTGCGGTTTTTGCTGGGGAGGTGCCAGGGACCATTTGGTGAGCTGCTGGGAACCCTCGCCAAATCGCTGGGGCCCGATGTGATTGCTGAGGATGTGCCAGGGACCATTTGGCGAGCATCTGGGACCCTGCTCGGGGACGCTGGGCCTCCGTGCACGCCTGGGAGGTGCCAGGGACCATTTGGTGAGCCGCTGGGACCCTCGCGCGAGGTTGCAGGGCCCGTGCCTGCGTGCTGAGGTGCCAGGGGCGGAGCCAGGTACCATTTGGTGAGCCCTGTCTGGGACCCCGCACCATTTGGAATCGCTGGGGGTGGCCGGGCCCTGTCTTGTGTATGGTGGGGATTTGCTAGGGACCATTTGGGCCCAGTCGCTGGGAACCTTTGCACGAGATCGCTGAGGCCTGGGGGCGGTGCATGCGCTGGGAGGTGTCAGGTATCATTTGGCGAACCGCTGGGAATCCGTCAAAGTCGCTGGGGCCCGTGCCCGCTGGGGATGTGCCAGGGACCATTTGGCGAGCCTCTGGGACACTGCTCGAGGTCGCTGTGGAATGTGTGATCACTGGGAGGGGCCAGGGACCATTTGGCGAGCTGCTGGGACCCCGCCTTGAGGGTCTCTGGGGCCGGTGTGCACTGGGGAGGGGCCAGGGATCATTTGGCGAGCCGCTGGGCCCCCCTGTGCGTGCTGGGGGATGAGCCAGGGACCATTTGGCGAGACCCATGCAGGGTCACCAGAGCTGGGACCCCCAGGGACCATTTGCTGGTGCCTGTGCCCGCTGGGGATTTGCCAGGGACCATTTACGAGCTCCTGGGACCCATTTGGCGAGCCACTGGGAACCCTGGTTGCTGTGACCTGTGCCCGTGCTGGGTAGTAGCCAGGGACCATTTGGCGAGCTCTGGGACCCCACACAGTGTTGCTGGGGACCATACGCGTGCTGGTAAGGTTTCAGGGACCATTTGGCGAGCCTCTGGGACACGCGCTGGGGTAGCTGGGCGGGTGATTGCGCTTTGAGGTACCAGGGACCATTTGGCAAACCGCCGGTTCCCGAGCATGGTGTCTGGGGCCGTGTGCATGCTGGGGAGGTGCCAGGGATCATTTGGGGGCCGCTGGGATCCCATGTGGGCTGCTGGACCTCTTGCACACGCTGGGGAGGTGCCAGGGACCATTTGGTGAGCTGCTGGGAACCCGCGTAAAATCGCTGGGGCCCGTGCACGCGCTGGGGAGGTGCCAGGGACCATTTGGTGAGCCGCTGGGACCCCACTCAAAGTAGCTGGGGCCCCAGGGACCATTTCGCGCTGCTGGGCATGTGCCAGGGACCATTTGGTGAGCCTCTGGGACTGTGTGAGGTCACTGGGCCCTGTTCGTGTGCTTGGGAAGTACCAGGGACTATTTGGCGAGCTGCTGGGACCCCAGGGTCTCTGGGGCGGGATCGATGGGGTCCGTGTGATCGCTGGGGAGGGTCAAGGGACCATTTGTGAGCTGCTGGGACCCCTACGTGGTTGCTGGGCCCTGTGCGTGCACTGGCTAGGAGCCAGGGACCATTTGGTGAGCCACAGGGACCCCAAGACAGGGTCGCTGGGTCCCATGTTCGCTTGGGAGGTGCCAGGGACCATTTGGCGAGCCACAGGGACCCCGCGGGGGTCGCAGAGCCCCAGCGCATGCTGGGATGAGCCAGGTACCATTCGCCGAGCCGC